>JAOYSI010048163.1:0-12392 GCA_025775065.1 Hiodon alosoides | reverse complement strand
ACAGAAAGAGAAGAGGGGTCAGACCGGTCTGAACGCAACACAAGGAGCTAGCTGAGCACAGGGGACAGAAAGAGAAGAGGGGTTCTGACTGATCAGCAGACAATCCCTGAGGAGCATCTAGCTTTCCATGCCAGCAATGGCAGTTGGCTGTTGGCTGAGCATACTACGTGGCTGTATGCGATCTGCGACGCAGTAATCACGATTATGAAATTTAGAATAGCGTGAGACTTATTTGTTCATAGATGTAAAGACTTTGGTCTTTGGCTTAACGTGCTCTTGTCTGTTTTGATGACCCGAGTTTGATTCTCGGCTAGAGCGAGTGGAAGCCAAGGCGCCCAGGGGGTTAATTTTGGTCCATTACATTGGTGCCGTCATGTGGATAATTAACAACTTGTGCCTATTGGTCAGCAGTTGCTTTCTGCGGGTATTTAGAGGCGGGGAGTGCAGCCAGGCTTTCTTGTGAACGAGCTCGTTAATGACAGTGACGTCACTCCATAGGGTCGAAGAAAAGAGAAGGATTCTAGAGTGAAATACTTTGGTTTTGTCTGTTGCGATGACTCAAGTTCAATTCCTGACTCTGGTCGGTGGAAGCCCAGTGGCTGGGGGTGGGTTGAATAGGATGTGTTACATTAGCGTGAATGCTCAGAATTCTGGAATTCTTAAAAGGGAAATAAACTAGTTATTCTAAGAGGGATATTTGTTTTGTTTTTAAATGTCTGATTTTATTTGATTATTAAAAAATTATCGGGTTTCTTCTGTGTCATACTCTTTCCATGTATCAGAACGAGTTTTGGTTAGATAACCTAACTAGCTAATGGAAGCTTACATACTCAAATTAGAATGGCCGAAATCATTGCTTTGTGGTTCCATTGTTTTCCTTTGCTAAGTTATAGATTGGGTTGTTGGTTGACAACCCAATCTTTTTATCTTCACTTTTTATCTTCACTTTTGATTAGTCAGGTGATAGTAAGAAATATATTGTATTGCAAGGCTGGGCGAAAGGGGAAGGTTTGAGCCTCCCCGCCTATATCCATGGATGTGGGTCTTGATTGAGTAATTATTTGATTGATTTATTTCCACTGTTTGATGTCATTATCGGGAAGTAAAATGCTAAAGAATATGATTTAATTGATTATACAAAATAATGTATTATGAATTAAATCACAGCATTCATGCTTCTGCCAGGCCTGGGTTAGTCACCATGACAGAACGGCATTCACTGCATTGAATGTGAATGTTGTTTGATAGCCTTATTTAAATTCAAAAGAGCATCTAAAGTGTTATTGTGATTGCTCAGTGAATACATCATTATAAAGCCGACCCTATTTTTTAAGCCAAACACTGAAGCCATTCAGATTTTTCCATCAGTCATTTGGATGGATTTTGAAACCACGACTGGTGGTGATAAGCTGTCAAGTGATCAGTCAACTGTAATGGACAATAGCAAACAGGAGATGCTGTAAAGCATCATTATCATAAACTGAAAGTAGACTCGCACTGTAGAGCTGCAAGGTGTTAAAATAAGACATATATTTAGAATATGGTATAGTTAAGATTAAGGTGTCAGCTTGTTTAGGCTCATAATTGTATAATCATTCAGTCATTCGATCGCCTGGCTGGCTAAGGCATCACATTTGTAACAGAAATGTTGCCCTTGAGCAAGGAACTTAACCTGAATTGCTTCAAATATCAAATATAATATGGAAATAACAAATATCCATACGTATAAACAGGTAAAGGAAAAAGTGAGAAAATTTGCATTTAATACTTCTTTTAAAAGCGTTCTTCAGTGTAGAAACCTTTAATGGTACCAGAGGTAGAGTCTTACTACTAGGCTTGTCTCTGGATGGTACAAATCCATCAGGCACTTCGTAGGGTGCCAGGCTGTGTTCTGACATGGAGTTGTATCACCCCCACAGCCATACAGGCCCATCTGTTGGCAACCATTTTAATGGTACTGAATGACAAAATATATGCTTGAAACGAAATAGTTATTTACTTATGAATAGCTGGATAAAATAATCAACTCATCTGTATTTATAAGCTCCTAAACAGTGAGCTTGATATTATTCTTATTATCATTATTATTAAGACTGATATTAAGGAACCACCATCTCAGTTAAGCTTTTCAATAGGAACAAGGCACCAGACAATCACTTCAATTCACAGATTCACAATCATTTTCACGCCTCCTTTTATCCTATATTTAAAATAAGCAAATGAATCTGTAAAACTGGAAAATGCAAACTCAAAACTCCCCCAAGTGGCTGCTCATGCTAAGTTCTGATTCTACTGTTCTATTAACATGCAGTTGGTCCAATAAATGAACACCTCATCTTGTATGATAACCTCAGTCCTTCCACTAGGAATTCAAAACCACCAGCTAGGCCAAACCTGCCTGTATCCAGCCCCCGATGGCTGACTGCATTCCGAGTGAGCGGCTAGCCACTAAAGCAGCAGCTAAGTGAAACCTTCTCTGCTCTCCCGAGGTAGCTGGGCCCTGGCGTGCATGTGGCCCAGCCGTTTGGGATTTAAATGAATCAGAGGATGGTTTCAGTTTCACGTGGCTGTGTCTTAAAAGTGGGCCGGCAGGTGCCTTCACAGCTGGGGGAGGGCGTCCTTGGGATTGGCCATGCATCTTGTGAGATGGGTATCAGAAGAAATGGTACCAGCAGCCAGACCTGTGGTGGGTCACAGTGTGCCACACAAAGGCAAGAAAAGATACAGCCACTTAGGTATTAGCGTTACTTAGTGCTAACCATCTGCTTCTCTGTCTCAAAGGGGAAAAAAAGTCATTTTATTGGATTAAAACCTGTGAACTAGATCTACCCATTTGTTTGTTTTTAAGGAAAATGGTACCCAGTTTTCACTTTGATCTTCTTCTTAAGAAATTGCCTTCTTCTCTTTTCATGCTCTTTCCACACTTGAGGTTTTTAACCCTGGGCTAGGTGGGAGCCCAGTGATTGCCTGGTGAGTGACCCTTGGGCTTAGAGGAGTGACAAAGAAGTCACAGGCACAGCGGCTTTGCATTATCATCTATTCCTTTCCTTTCATTTCAGTAACATTGCCTTTGCAATACAGCGGCACAAACAGTTCCACAAATAAAAAGCCCTCTGCAAAAGGAGAATAAGCCAGTTAGGGGGGAATGTCATGCAGAGGCAGTTACGGCCGAACACTCACAACATGTCCAAAGTCTCAACGTTTGGCTGCCTCCTGAATGTAAGGGGGAATATATCAATTGGAATTCACATGGATTAAAGACCCCCACAAAAAAATGCATAAAGTAGGGTAATGCAATATTGTAAGAAACAAATGCTAACATACAAACTGAATTCCAAAAATTTGCTCAGCATCACTTCTTCTGCCTCTTTGGTGAATAAGAATCTATATCTCTTCGAAATCATAACCTGAGGCATGACTGGGAGAATATGCATCTAATGACATCTACGAATACGCATCAAGTCTGGCCGTGGCTTGTCAGGCATGACTGAATGTGCACGACATACACAATGTTCATTCATTTTACAAATAAGTTTTGAGACCACAGCTTTACAATAAAAGAATAGTGGATAGTGTCACAAAAAATACTACTTAAACCATTTGTGATATTCAAAACTGTGAATAATGAATTTGAGAATAACAAGGAGTAAATGTGACAGTCAGGCTGTTTAATATCATCAAAGTCAGAGCAATTTGTAATGGTTTAGAAGACTCCTCTTCCAGTGACCCGTATGTAAGTGGTGCAGTTTGTGACGTGAATTTGGTGCCATGGAATTGCTGTTCTTTTCCGATGATTAAATGCAAATCAGTTTTTGGGGGGTTTTTTGCTCAGGAAATGATGAAACAGCCGTCTTTGTTTTGGCAATCAAAATAATTTCATGGATGAAGTGCAATAATGATTCATCATTATGTGTATGTGGCACCTAATGCAATCGTTATGGCAACAAATGATCACTATGAGCATGCAAATAAGAATGTAGTGGTGCCAAAATTTTATTAATTAATTAATAGATTAATGAACAATCTGTTAAGTGACTGCACAAACATACTCTCACCGGCCACAGGTACACCTTGCTAGTACCGGGTTGGACCCCCTTTTGCCTTCAGAACTGCCTTTATTCTTCATGGCATAGATTCAAAAAGGTGCTGGACACATTCCTCAGAGTTTCTGGTCCATATTGACATGATAGCATCACACAGTTGCTGCAGATTTGTCGGCTGCACATCCATGATGCGAATATCCCATTCCACCACACCCCAAAGGTGCTCTATTGGATTAAGATCCAATGATCAGGTCACTTGAGCACAGTGAACTCATTGGTGTGCTCAAGAAACCAGTTTGAGATGATGTAAGCTTTGTGACATGGCGCGTTATCATGCTGGAAGTAGCCATTATAAGATGGGTACACTGTGGTCATAAAGGGATGACATAAACAATGCTCAATTGGTACCAAGGGGCTTACAGTGTGCCAACAAAACACCCCCCACACCATTAAACCACCACCACCAGCCTAAACCGTTGATACAAGGCAGGATGGATCCATGCTTTCATGTTGTTTACGCCAAATACCGACCCTACTATGTGAATGTCGCAGCAAGAATCAAGATTTTCCAATCTTATTTTGTCCAATTTTGGTGAGCCCATGCAAATTGTTGCTGTTCTTAGCTGACAGGAGTGGCACCCGGTGTGGTCTTCTGCTGCTGTAGCCCATCTGCTTCAAGGTTCGACGTGTATTGCATTCAGAGATGCTCTTCTGCATACCTCGGTTGTAATGAGTGATTATTTTAGTTACTGTGGCCTTTCTATCAGCTCGAACCAATCTAGCCTTTCTCCTCTGACCTCTGCCATCAACAGGGCATTTTCGCCCAGAGAACTGCCGCTCACTGGATATTTTATCTTTTTCGGACCATTCTCTGTAAACCCTAGACATGGTTGTGCGTGAAAATCCCTGTAGATCAGCAGTTTCTGAAATACTCAAACAAGCCCGCCAGACACCGACAACCATGCCACGTTCAAAGTCACTTAAATCACCTTTCTTCCCCATTCTGATGCTTGGTTTGAACTTCAGCAGATCGTCTTGACCATGTCTGCATGCCTAAATGCATCGAGTTGCTGCCACATGATTGGCTGATTAGATATTTGGATTAATGAAGAGGTGTACCTAATAAAGTGAATGTATATAAATCTAACAAACATCTATGGCATCCTCAGCTCGCTGCATTCCAACGGCACACTAGTGTTACACTTACAGTTAAATGTCAATCACAGTAAAATAACTGTATGAATTTGTTAAAGAGCTCACATCTTCTAATCCTTCCATGAATGTGTTATTCATGCAACCCCATTTTCAGGGAAAGCTGCTGTACTGGTGGGGCTTCTGACGCAGCACTGTGGAAAGTGATGGGATGTAAGTGGACATGTCATTTAGCCGTTTGTATTTTACGCATCGGGCCATCGGGCTTGAAAACTTGATGGACCACAAGCGGCAGAAAATGGTTTAATGCCTTTACAGCAATGCATATAAGATATGTGTATTTAATTATAACATATTTCAGCTAAGTTACACACTGCATGATTCTTTAAATTGGCGATGTCGTAAAACATTTCACACTACACGATGCGTTTCGAATTCTAATTGGGGGAGAGACGTTTTTAGCCCTCAAGTCTCACGTCGCAGAAAAAAAATAACATACTATAAAATGACTGAATTTGGCACCTTCCTGTCATACTTTCTCTGAGGATACACACACACCAGCTCTGTACTAGTGAAAATCTGACATATTATCATTAATGAAGTAAATCACTTTTTCTCATTTCCTACCTGGAAATAGGCAAGTGTTTGTCTAGCTGTGGAATACGCACATTGCGTTTGGCACTCGTTCAAACAAATTTTATTGGCGGCGGTCCATCCTGAAAATTTAATTAGAAAGGGATCCCTAAACTAAAAATGTTTCGCAACCAATGTCCATGAAAATACAAAACATGAGGTTTAATCACATGGTAGGGAGTAAAAAGATGAGATTATGCTGTCAGAATGTAACAATCAATGAGCCAGTCTACTAGCTTGCCACAGTACCCAATCATTTTAGCGGATAACATTAGCTAGCAGTACATACTAGCACATATGGTGCAATGTCAATATATCACAAAACATAGAAAACAAGTTCCCCTTCTGATCTCTTTACTCACACTCAGAACATGCTAATCTTTTCATAAAACTAATTTGTGTTTGTGTGGTATAATGTAGCATACATAATGTGTCTTCCTTTGTAATGCACCGTAAAGACACAAATCCCTATATAACGGTCCTCCCTTTGTAAAGCACAGTAGACACCAGCTCCTATATAATATGTCTTCCATTTGTAAAGCACAGTAAAGACACCAGCCCCTATATAATATGTCTTCCATTTGTAACACTAACTAAAGCCACAAATCCAGATATATTGGTCCTCCCTTTGTAATGCACAGTAAAAACTCCAGCCCCTATAGAATGTGTCTCCCTTTGTAAAGCACAGTAAAGACTCCAGCCCCTATATTATTTGTCTCCCTTTGTAATACGCAGTGGAGACTCCAGCCCCTATATAATTTGTCTCCCATTGTAACGCACAGTAAAGACGCCAGCCCCTATATAATGTATCTCCCTTTGTAAAGCACAGTAAAGACTCCAGCACCTATATAATTTGTCTCCCTTTGCAATGCGCAGTAGAGACTCCAGCCCCTATATAATGTGTCTCCCTTTGTAATGCACAGTAAAGACCAATCCCCATATAACATGCCTCCCTTTGATGTGTCCGTCTTGCCTCACTGAAGACACAAGTTATTGGAGATTGTAAGACAGTACAGGATCAATGCACCTCCACGAATTATCATATTTATAATTTCCTAGCGTTTAGTTTTTTTTATTATTTAAAAAAAATCATTATTGTGTTTTCATATGCAAAAATAATTCATTGGCGAAAAAGACCCGTAAACACAAAGCCTTTTTGTGTGGTCCTTCTGAAACCTTATGAGAGTTTGATTGTGCACCTTCTGAGACACTAGCTGAATTTCTTTAAATGTATTTTTCCTGTAATTTCCCACTTCTTTTTATGTCATGCTCTGTAATCATTCTGAATGACCCAATTCTGAAAACTCCGGCTTGACATCTGCACCCTTACTCATGTTAAGTAAAAACTAAAAATCAATGATGAATCCATCTCTGGATGGGGCATTGTTATTCAGCTCCATGAATTCCTATTGATTAATGAGAGACAAATTCATTACCCTCTATTCTCCCAGAATGATTTTAATAGGGAAATCGTTCAGAACATTAGCTTTCTCTGAGTTGTTAGTCAGCTGTGTAAGCTTTTTCTGGCTGCTGAAGCTTTTGTCTGGTCAGATCATTTGTGGCATTTTAATTATAAACAAAATATTCTCTTGTATCCGGGTGCAATTCTGCTATACTGAAGGCATCTTATCATCCAAATGTAGGGCGTACACTGCCTGCAAACAAAGGGTAGCTTCTGGGATGTGAATGTAGTGACAGTGACATTAAAGCAAATGACATTATGGGCTTAAGTTCAAATGACAACCAACTCTTGCTAGTAAAACAAAATAAATGTATGTATGGTAAACTTGATGAGCTGGAGGTGACGAGGGGATATATATTATATTTGATTATATTCTGAGGGATGATAACATTTTTAGTGGGCATTTGGTGGCTTCATTTATGCAGTGTTTAGGTATAGTAAAATTATAATCAAAAGCCATGTTTTCTATGTGTGTTTATATACGGTTAAAAATTTTACAGAGGATATTTAACCCTTTTTAAACAGGAGAAATAAGTTATGCTTAGTTTATATTATGTTTTTAACAAACATTAATTCGCAAAGCAGTTACAGATAAGTAAATGCATAGTAGCACTGTACTTAATGTTAAGCAACTACATATCAATCATATTGTTACCATCTAAACCACTATTCTTTGCATTCTGTAACTCCAATTGCATTACTGCTGTTACAGACTAATAATGTAATTGACAAAATGGCCCTGGTGTCAATATGCAAGCATGCAAGTATTTACACAGTAACACTAAGTATTACATGCTAATTTACCGACACTTGATATTACCAAGTAATCAAATATGCATGGTATGTTTTTGATTTCAAGACATATGCAAACAAAAATGTTGATGTGTAATGAAAATGTTTTATGCAAGTTTAATGCAGCCACACATAACCTAGGTCTTAATTCCACATGTGGAGTTATTTTATAAAATCAATTAATTTGTCAGCATTTTCCCACCTCAGCCAATAGTCTATTTTTTTAATACTATAATTGGAATGCATTTTCTAACTCAGTTTCCTTAATTTGAAATAATAAAACAATGCATTAATACAATGCTCTTCTTCTCGGCTGAATTAATTTACACGTATTACGGACCTAAATGGCCTTTACGAAAATCCTCTTTTGCTTTTAAGTATCTCCTTAATGCATTGCTCCTTCTTTATGGGTCAATTTCAATTAATCTCTTTGCATTATGCATAGTTACATTAAACAATGCAGGGAACTGATATTTAGTTCCTGGCTCCAAAGTGCATAGTCATGTCATGCCAAATATATTACGCATCTCCAGTTTTTTAAATGCTAGCCTATGTTTTAAAAATCAGGTTTCATAATTTTTTTGTTATTCTTACAATTATCGTAAATATGTTAGTAAATTTGATTGTTTTGGCATAAAAATCCAAATGCAATCTTAATCAGATCTGCGGGTAATTTAAACGGCCACTTTTCAGGAGTGTCGGACCCTAGATGATCACTGTTTGTTGAACAGCAGTTAATTAGCCCAGATCAAAACTGTCTGGGAGACTCATGCCTTGTCATTCACAGGAGACTACTGAAGTTAGCTCTGTCTCATCCACATCATTATTTAACCACTCTCCCCATCGCCCGGCTTCCCCCAACTCTGGCTCCTCCGTGTCCATCACAAACTGCTCCTCCTGGGCCTCCTCAACATCAAGAGAGTTATGCTTTGCTTTTAACACTCTCTCGTTCTCCATCATTCTGCCCGGTGTCTGCAGAGGTGCCTGCATCTACTCCAATTACTGAGCACCATGCAGGCAATGTCACGTTTTTCATACAGTCACACTCGGAGGCAGGAAAAGTCCAAATGGGAAGAGAGAAGAATATGTAACTACTGGCAAGACAAGCAGGTGGTTAATTATGTATGTGTGTGTTTTTAGGCTTAGCAACCAACATGTGACCCCCATCATATCCTAATTTAACTATTGATGACATTAGACCAATTTCAAGACCATGTTGCCAATGACATGGCTTTTTGTAGCATGCTATCTGGGAGTTATACTCTGACAGCATTTTCATGGGGAAATCTCATGGAAAATCATATCAGTTACCCCTGTTAGCACCAGTGCATTTGGCAAAACAAACAGTTCCTCAAGAGAACAAACCTTTAAAGTTTTCTGTAGAGGGTAATGTGACAATGTTAATTTTGGTTGAAGAAACGATTTAAGAAGTAAACTGAATTTTTTTTTTCCAAAGCGCTTAATTTATCAGTCTATCATTCCATCTAGTCATATACCCTCCCATTTATCTTTTTAATGACTTGTCTGTTTTTGTTGCTTTATCCATCCATCTAGACAGTCACAGGGTGAATCGCTTGTTTACTTGTTAATTAATTTATTTGAAAAATATCCAGCCAAAAGACTGTGTGCTGGAAATTACTGAGACAATGGCACCACCACTGCCACTCTCGCTGGTGATTGCTGGCTCTTTAATATGAGCGAATATGGGATTATTAGTGTTGACAAGTCAGACTAAATCAGTTTCAAACCTCAACTGGATGCAGTCTGGTGGAACTTGATTTGGGTGGTTTGTGAGGCTGGCCTTAGTGCACTAGTGTGGACTTCATTCAGACCAATTCCCCCCGATAGAAACCTCATGCTGTACCTGGAATGTCCTACCATTATGACATAAAACCCGAAACACTGAATATGCTGAAACTTAAATATCTGCTTTATATCTGAAACAACACTGGAGATAACCTTTTAAAGAAAAGCAAGCAATTGTGACCGGTTTAATCCAGACTAATAGCTAAATGTATCTTTATTTCCAAAATAGAGACTGCCACCAGAAGGATTTATAAGGAAACGCTGTATGAGACATGCCTACATTAGAGACACTCCATTAATAATAATGATAAGGTTAATAATGAATCTGAATTAAATATACCCTATGGGTAAAACTGCCTATAATTATTTCCTCAGCTGTAGCTTTTGAAAGTCAACATAGGATTTTGTTCTATTCAGAGAAGAAAATATTCCAGATCTGTGCTGGAATAGAACAGACTAACAGATCACAAGGGTTCAGTTATGTACTGTATATATTGAAGGCCTGTCAGTTTGTCCTTCCAACCAGAGTGTGGCGATTTCTCCATCCCTTAGGAGAGAACCAGATATATGCCCTGGGCAAAGTGCGCTCAGCGCACGTTACAGGAAGTGATGAGACTAATGACCAGTTCCAGGTTCTAATTACTGTTTTATCCTTACCTGGCATTTACACCTCCATCGGTTGCTTTGTCCATTGTGCTGTTGCAACAACAGTTGTTCAAGGGAAAAGTCTCAACTCCTAGTGATCCATCTGATAATGCTCAGCTTTACACACAGCCTTGCAATAAGTATATGGTACGAGCTCAAAACAAAAGAAAAAAAAAAGGTCTGTCCAATGTTATTTCCCTGTAGCTTTATATTTGAGATGTGAGAGAAGTCTAAAACCATGAGGGCAAAGGGACCTGGAGGTAGCAGAAATAATCACAACAGAGTCCCGGCCCCAGAAGGACCTGGGAGGTAGCAGAGATAATCACAACAGAGTCCCGGCCCCAGAAGGACCTGGGAGGTAGCAGAGATAATCACAATAGAGTCTAGACCCCAGAAGGACCCAGGAGGTAGCAGAGATAATCACAACAAAGTCCAGGCCCCAGAAGGACCTGGGAGGTAGCAGAGATAATCACAATAGAGTCCAGACCCCAGAAGGACCCGGGACGTAGCAGAGATAATCACAATAGAATCCAGACCTCGAATGACCTGAGAGGTAGCAGAAATAATCACAATAGAGTCCAGACCCCAGAAGGACCCGGGAGGTAGCAGAGATAATCACATAAGAGTCCCTGCCCCAGAAGGACCTGGGAGGTAGCAGAGATAATCACAACAGAGTCCCGGCCCCAGAAGGACCTGGAGGTAGCAGAAATAATCACAACAGAGTCCCGGCCCCAGAAGGACCTGGGAGGTAGCAGAAATAATCACAACAGAGTCCCGGCCCCAGAAGGACCTGGGAGGTAGCAGAGATAATCACAATAGAGTCTAGACCCCCAGAAGGACCCAGGAGGTAGCAGAGATAATCACAACAAAGTCCAGACCCCAGAAGGACCCGGGACGTAGCAGAGATAATCACAATAGAGTCTAGACCCCAGAAGGACCTGGGAGGTAGCAGAGATAATCACAATAGAATCCAGACCTCGAATGACCTGAGAGGTAGCAGAAATAATCACAATAGAGTCCAGACCCCAGAAGGACCCGGGAGGTAGCAGAGATAATCACATAAGAGTCCCTGCCCCAGAAGGACCTGGGAGGTAGCAGAGATAATCACAACAGAGTCCAGGTCCCAGAAGGACCAGGGAGGTAGCAGAGACAATCACAACAGAGTCCCTCCCCCAGAAGGACCTGGGAGGTAGCAGAGATAATCACAACAGAGTCCAGACCCCAGTAGGACCCGGGAGGTAGCAGAGATAATCACAATAGAGTCTAGACCACAGAAGGACCCAGGAGGTAGCAGAGATAATCACAACAGAGTCCAGGCCCCAGAAGGAACCTGGAGGTAGCAGAGCTAATCACAGTAGAGTCCAGACCCCTGAAGGACCCAGGAGGTAGCAGAGATAATCACAACAGAGTCCAGACCCCAGATAGACCCGGGAGGTAGCAGAGATAATCACAACGGAATCCTCCTACCTAAGTGCAATCAATTTGCATATGCTTCAGTTTGAAGAAAAAGTCTACATCTTTCTACTGATTAAAAGCACTTAATGATCAAATAAACCACTTTGTTCCTAATGGATTTAACCCCTTCCAGACAGGCCATTCGACAACTGGAAAAAAGTTTTTATTTTTAAACTGGCTGCTAAGAGAAAATCTATCGTTTTTGATCCAAGTCCCTCTCTCTATTATTCAGAACGAATGAAACTGCATGAAGCTGAGTTAAATATACAGTACCAGCCAAAAGTTTGACTATACCTTCTTAAATACAGATTTTCATTATTGTCTATGCTTTTTGTCTGTTTAAACTTAATTAGTGCCTCTATGATCGAAGTGCATTCAAAAAAAAAAAAAAAAAAATATATATA
>JAOYSI010048152.1:0-26492 GCA_025775065.1 Hiodon alosoides | reverse complement strand
TATTGCAAAGTTATTTTTTTGCTATTAAATTTTTTCCCTTTTTTTAAATTTTTAAGTAACTTGGCCAGACTGCTACTGCTCTGGAACCAATGACTGTAAAATAGTTTTTTTCTTAAATTAAGAATAGTTTTAGACTTAGTACCGCACTTAATTTGAACTCGCCAGCGGCGTGAGAGCTCTGAGGAAAAGAGTGGCGATAAGAATCTGAGCGAGTGACCGTGAGAGTGAGCGGTCAAACTCCCAGAAAGCCTGCAAACGGGGCAAGGTGCTAGGGTGATTAGTCACTGAGTTAGTGTGAGGAGGACGGTCAGGGGAGCTGTATGCTAGACTTACCCGGCAAGTCTTACCAAGAAGTGGACGGTGGGCTTCAGACTGTTGTGCAGTTGTTTCAATGTGGTTCTTAGTCGTGCTCGAGTGTCGGTCCTGAGACAGGGGAAAGCCAAGGTAGCCAGTCACTTTTTAATGTCTCTTGTCAATAAATGATTATTTAATTAAAATATGCATTTACAAATTTAACTGTGAGGGAATTATGTCACCTGGGCCTTGGTATTGAATAAAGATAGACGTTTGTCTAATTACAGCCCCATGAGAAGGGGGGATATTCTTCCAGCCATGATTATCTAATGAGATGATAGATTGCTTTGTTTTGATCCTAGTTACAATTGCCCATCAATCAAAGAGGAGTGTTTTTAGTGGGATTAATAATCGAACAGCTGCTGAATTGTACAGTTTGGGGGGAGGGGGATGTTGAAAGCTAATTAGACTTTTTTCTGATAAAGCCCTTACAAACAATTACTGACATTTCTGGAACACCATTGCAGCTGGTCACTACTGCTTGTGACGTTTGTATTGGATTAGCCCGTGATTCTGTAACTGTCATTGATTAATGTGTAATATCTCGGTGGCTCAGCAGAGAACGTAAAGCTATTCCTTGATTCGGTCAATACACAAATTGTGTGCCCCTACGAACAGTTATGTGTAAAGTGGTAAAATGTTGTGGACTGCTAGGCTGCGACAGCCACCCTGTAATATAATATCAATTAATTCTTATGATTATATCTGAATGATTTGTTCTACGATTTAAGAGCGGATGCTGCATCATCTCTATGTATGAGACTATGGATATTACAGTTTACTGTACGTCACAGGCAGAGTGAGCACCAAGTGGGCCATCTGGCCTCTATGCCTGGAAATGCCTCTGCCTTGTTTCTATTTACATCCTGTTTGAGGGAGCGCATCCAGTAGGTGTTATCCATTTCTTAACACTGGTTTCTTAACATAGAACTGGTTTTCTCCCTGAGGAGTACGTGCTTTCTGTCCCCTGCCGGCCCCCATATGCCGTAGCTCAGAGCAGGGTCAGAGTGCTCTGTGCTCTGTGTTCTGGAATGCCACACCACTCCCAGTGAATGGAGCTAAAACCGCAGGGGTCCCAGTGGGATAGGTTTGTGCAACGGAAGCAGTGGAAATAACATGGTTGTGCTGCGAGCCGCTGGAGCACAGGGAAAACAGAGCAGGGATTGGTGCAACCATTAGTTTATTTATTTATTTATTTATTTTAAACTTAGAATAATGAGCAAGTGTTAGACAGTGGTCACTAACATGTGTGGTAATTGCAGTGTGCCATGGGGGGGGGAAATGTCAGCAAACAGGAAGCATTTTTCAAGAGAAGCATGCACTGGCCGTATTGAATTGTTTCAATGCCCATTTGCTGCGGTCAGGCCTTCTGAAAGCACAAGGGGCAGCTTACATAAACAAGTGTTTAAACATGAAAATGGGATTTCAGGGTTTCATAAATAAAGGCCAGGATGTGCTGGCAGTCACAGCAAGAAGCTGGCTACTTCAAACTTAGTTTTAGTTAGTCTGTGCAGAGCTGAACTCGTAGCAGAGTGAGTCCCCTTAGCGTGGTCCTGGCATACTGTGCCAACACCCACTAATGCCACAAATGTGTCGAAGAAAACATCAGAAAAGTTACAGTTAAACAAAGTTACCCTTTAGGAGACATTGCGTTTAGGGAAGTAGAATATAAAACAAACGCAGTCCTTTCAGAACCCCAGCGCCCACTATGTTTTTGATGAGAGGGGCCCGCTATATCGTGGTTTTGTTTCTGGTTCGGCTTTTCAGCTTTTTACTTTCAGTGCCTTGAAACTGCTGCCTCTAGTTATTAAAGTTTACAAATGTTTTAAAAACTGTATATAGATTCCACGAGGATGTCAGTGCAATGTAAAAACAGTCCTTCTACACTTACAGAAACAGTTCCCTGCAAGTGTAAAAATTCGACAAAATTTGGGCCTACCTTTTGCCCCGTAAAAAAATCTATATTGTGTAGTCTTTAATCAGAAATTATGTACAATTACCTGTTTTTCTGTAGTTCTGCTAATCGAGCATCTATACAATAAACCCAGCAACACAGGTTGAATCTTACACTGTAAAGTACTGGAAGACCCAATCAGAAACGCTTTGACACAAAAAGACCTAATCAGAAATTCAATGACACAGGAAGACCCAGTCAAACATGCTGTGACACAGGACGACCCAATCAGAAATGCTGTGACACAGGATGACCCAATCAGAAATAGTGTGACTCGGGAAGATCCAATCTAAAATAGACACGGGACTGAAAGTAGAATGCTGTTAAGTAGACTGCGAGACACACTGTGACACATGCAGGCTCAGACAAATGTGACAGCGGGACAATCTATTTAAAAAAAAACCCACAGTGATCTAATTTAGAGTCTCAGGAACATCTTTCTCTTTATAACTCTTTCATATTGGTCTTTACTCTCCCCTTCTCTCATGATATTGAATCCATGCCCTTTTTGAGGGTTTGGGCCACTGTGCTTTCTGGAGCCACAAAATATTGCCCTATTCCCTGTACAGGTTTGTCTCAGACCTACTAGTTCATATGGTATTTGTAAAGCAGGCATTTTTTATTTTAAAATGAGCCAGTCTTCACTTACTTTGGTAAACCATGTCAGAAAATCTTTTGCTAACTCCTGGTGTGTTGCTCATAGCACACTATGTGTATGGGGCACGTTAGGGCTGGCCGAGGCTGGAAGTTATCAGACACAGGAAAAGGAATGTACGTTTTTTAGTTTTGTTTTTTAGTCTCAAATATACATTTGAATGAAAACGTACTTTCAGGAACTTGCTAAACAGGCTACAGCTTTCCAAATATCCATCTCAACAAAAGCGCTCCCATAGCAACAAAAAGAAGGGCCTTCTCTAACAGCTTTGCAGCTTTCTGAATTGCCTTGAGTGTGGTCTCATTAACGGAAGGACACTCTGGCATAGACCGTGGGCGTGTCCCCAGGCCTGCTTGTGGGCGTGGCTCCAAATGGTGTATGCCACAGTGCGGATCACATGTAATGTGCTGTGTAAAACAACTCAAAAAGTGATGCGTGACGCCCACAGTTTCACTTCGTAGAATACAACATCGGGTGGGTGAAACGTGGCCTTCGGTCTAATGGCTGTTATCGGCCGTAATGTTTTTCAAATGTGAAAATGCGGACAATTTCCATTCACCTTGCATCAACAGTAAGCTTGCTACACATCGGCATGACAAGGGATGGTTGGCGTGCGGTAGCCAGAAAGGCCCACCATCAATCCGCTAGCAGACACTGAGCCGTGGGTGTAAAGGCTCTGACAGAGGTGAGCGTGACTAAAGAGAACGCATTACATATATTTATGCCCTCTTTGCTTCCCTTCCATCTGCAAATGTCACCTTTTGCATTCCATTTTAAGGCAGTATACTGTTTAAATTTCAAATGCATTAAAACATTTCATAGTGAGAAAGTAATTTTCCTCCCAGTGGAGACAAAGATTTTCAAAATAATTTATGTGACATTATCCCATTACTTAAAACCAACCCCACGGGTGCGTTTCTGCGGTTTCAGTGGTTTGGCCCGCTACATCAGCTACTGTTGCTGAGGGCCGTTTCTGTAGACGCGGCACTCCAGAAACCTCAGCACGCTTAATCCCATGTTATTGCACATATTTTACATCTTTGTATTAAAACGAAAAAAAAAGTCAAGTGATGGACACTGCCTAAAATAAATATTTAAGGACAAACAGGTTTTTTGTTTTTGCTTTTCCCACGGGCGCCCTCCGTTTATGTAGGGATTCTGGAGAGATAAGGGGATGTCCTTGAGAAAAGGCGAGGGTAAGGAGGTGCACTCAGGTGCATTAACCATCATTAAGCAGTGTATTTAGCCTCAAACCAACCGGGATTTAGGATAGTTGTTCCTAAAGAAAGGTCAAGAAGGGGACAGGCGGAGTTCTTTCGGGGAGCGGAAGGCACGAGATGGCAGATGGGAGATTAGTCTGATGACCGTCAGGAACAGGCGCCGTCAGGCAGCTCAGACGCCAACCGCTTGGACTTCACCAGGGCATAGCTCGCAGTCAGCAGATTCTTCTTGTGAAACGTGCCTGGTTGGAAATGAAAGCAAAAGCACCTTTTAAAAAAATGCCCCCCTGACCAAGCCAGGCTGCCACCATCTGTCAGTCCTGTAGGAAGCGAAGCAGGCCCCGTCGCCACAGTGCCAGCGACTTCCTCTCTTCACGTTTCCTCAATATGCCAGGCAGTTCCAACACCGGTTCCTGTGGCAAGACCTCGGTCGGAGGCTTACTGAGTCTGGGGAGTATTAGTACTGTTCAGTATCCTGAGTCGGACAGGTCTCGGTGACACCAGGCTGCGCCAACTCCAGGGAGAGGGTTTGAAAATCATTGCCTCTCTTCAGGGTTGGTGGCTTAATGGCAAGAATCTTACACAGCGATGTGTAGATAAGCCTTAACCGCCGACCTTCACCTCAAACGGAGAGTTATCTGCTCCAACAGGCTCAACAATTAATAAATGAATTGCTAGTGGAAAGGCAGCGAGAGTCTATCTGTGTGCGTACACACACACACAGGTTACGTTTTCAGATCTTCACTATGTGAAGTATGAACTGCAGGGTGACGCTCTCTCTCTGCACAGAGAGTGTGGCAGACCGTCCAGATGGCCGTGATGTCGAGGTGTGAAACTCGTGTTTCTCCTGCTGAGCAGTTGCAGGCAGGCTGTTGTCTTCCGTTTCTACAGTCCGTCTCCTTTCAATTTGTTTTGAATGAATTTGAATCTTGGTTTAAATGCCTCATTTGTACTTCCGTGTATAGATCTGGGCATTGTCAAAGCAGATTAAAAAAAAAAAAAGCGTTTGTCTGTGATCTAATGTAACAATAGTTCCAGCATCAGGACAAGGTTGGAAACGATAGACATAAAATTATTTAAACCATTAACTATGCATTAACGACTTATAACAGTTCATTTATCGCGTCCCATTCACTGCCATTTATCACCCCGCTGATGCACGGCCACTGACCTGGGACCTGCAGATTTAAGTCTCCCTGCTCCTTCAGGGCCGACACTTTAACGACTTCCATCCACTCCTCACCAGCTCTTTGTCATTTCACCAGCTTCACCCGTATGGGAGCAACGCGCTGTGCTGAGGTCAGTTTCTTTTACGAGACACTTTTATTCTGTCCGGCACATTCTGTGTCTCCTTCTTCACTCTGCCTCTTCTGATCGTTACTAAATATGTTTCGATTGAGACCAAATGTCGTGCAGCCTGTTGTACGTCAACGCAAAGAATCCGTATGAACTGAAGTAGGACAGATCGACACAGAACGAAACCAGCACCCATTTGTACCCATGCAGATACAACGGATTTTTCAGCCCTTCACCAAAGATTTTGGAGCTGGGAAGCTGTGCTGTATGTCAGTATCTTTTAGGTGTTATTGTATTAGTTAGCTTCGGTACTTGGAAGGCTTAGCTTTGGAGTTGACTAATCTTGGAGTTGCAGTATTTCCTCATGGACTGGATTTTAGATGCCTCTTATTTTTAGCACTTTGTAATATTTTTATTATATATATATATATATATATATATATAAAAACCCGAATGTGCCTTACTCAGTCCTACTTAGATATTTGTGCAGTCTTTCATGGGATCGGCTATAGGTTTCTAGAGAATTCTGCTGCGCTTTTGTTAGATGTGCTGTTCAGAGTAGTTCTGCAGACTGAGCAGATCCTACAACACATCTGTGCTTTTCACAGCGCTTTATATAGAATTTTGACCAGGCTGTAATGGTTGTTATTGTTTTGAAAAGCTTTCTTTTTATGGCATTGTATTCTCCTGGAGCTCTCTCCTGGTCCTTGTCTTGTCCATCTCTTAAACCTTTTCTCCCAGCTCACACCTCCTGGAAAGAATCAACCAGGGCTCTGTTCAGGTAAGCCCTTGCTGAGCTCATTGTTACCGGAATCCTGGCCACACCAGGCATAATACTCACTTGAGGGTATCAGCAAATATGGGAATTGTGTTGCGTTGTGGAAGAATAACATGAAAAGGAACAGCTATCTTTGTCGAACGCAGAGTGAAACCTTGAAGGGACATTGTGGAACTTACATGTGAGAAGAGCTGAAACAATAAGGGGAAGCTTGTGTCTCCGCAATGTCTTCCAAGGACGCGCTCTTGGGTTGTAAGGCTGCATCCAAACTCAGCTCTTAGCCTTAGCGTTTCTAAGTAAGCAGGCTTAGTCACAGTTATTTAATGCTGGTTGTGGCGGCTGTGGACGCATTAGGTAATTGCTTTGCCCAAAACGGTCGTCCTGGAAGTAGAAGAGATGGAATTGGATGTAGACTTCCTTCTGGATTATTGGCTGAAATCTTCAGAGACGAGGGATCATTCCAAACGCACAATGTGTCTGCACGCCCAGGTATGCGCGCTTTGAAAAATGGAACGACCTGATCAAAGATCAACGCAGTCCCACATCACTTTGCTCCTCTTACCAGGTAAACTTGGCATTACCTGAACCATCCATTCTGAATGAGCCCCAGGGTGTCGGAGTTTAGCGGAGCCGCTCGCCACATGTAAATTGCTTGTTACTCCCTGTGCCCTTTCACTAGCCCTGTCTCACTCACACTGAATCTGGTGTCCTGAGGTGGGGCAGGCGGAGAGTGGTTTATGTTTCTTTTCAGTCAGAAGGCATGCAATATTCATGGAGCGTTTAAAGAGCCACAGTTTTCTCTTGAGCATTATTTTACATAAATTGATTTTGCGCGTGCGGTGTGTGTGTTAAGGATGCGCTCACATTTCGTTTTCATGAAGTGTTTGTTTGAGCTGCTGGAAACCTTGCATGCTCTTTATCGAAATATCCCCTTTTGCGGTATTTACCATTTTAGTCTACCATGCACTTTTATTTACCATTTCCCTTTTCTTTGAGTGTATATCCTGATTGAAACCCTTTGCGTTTTATGAGAAGTGTTTCCTCTGCGGCACGCTTCTTGAAACTCAACAAAGAGACATCACTTGAAAAGCCAGAAATCCCCTTACAGTCCCCCATTCCCTGTGTGCAGAATGGCACCTGTGGAACACGAGTCCTGTTCCGTTTCTTTGACCAATCAGGGCGGCGGATGTGCCTCGGAAGGTACAGAAGGAGCGTTTGAGAAGAGATGGGGCACAGTACCACTGATTCCTGCCAGTGCGTTCCTCCTTTTGACCTCTAGGTGACCATCCAACCAGGCGACCTGGCACCCTGTGTCTCGATTCCTCCAAGCGCGTGGGCTCGGGAGTAAACGGTCGACACAGAGTCTGAGACTACCATGGTACATGAATGGAGCATGAATATCGTGTTGTTGAAGGCAGAGGTGGTGGGCCCTTGTGTTATCGCTGGCCGTCTTTAAGCCTTGCCTGCTCTTGAACATTCTTTCCCAAACAACCCATTATGTAACTACAGCCACAATGGCACAATGTTGTGGTTTGGTCATAGTACATATTGTTGTGATAGAATTCTTGCTTTCAGGAAAACAAATTAACTTCACACGGAGTGTTTGAAGCTTTCTCGTGAATGTTACGCTGCGTCATTATGAGTACATAGATGTGTGGCAACATAGTTCTTGGTTCTCTAGTTCTCTGTTCTTGGTTTAGAGCTACATAGCAAAAACCTTGCAGCTGACAGATTTGTAAAACTATTGGCCAAAAGCACTGATGTAATATTGTTAGGGCACTTCCTAAAGACAATTCTCTTGGTTACGAACAGTCCAGTATCCTCCATTACAGCCGTATGATGAAAATGCCGGTTTAGTGAGGTGGGGTTAAACCATCATTCCATCGTTGGGAAGGAAAATGTGCTGGTCTCTATAGGGCAGAGAATATTATGTTTGCCGTTTATATTCCAGGTGGAACTGTCCCCCATCATGGCCCAGCACAGTCGCAAAAGTAGCAACACCCAACAGGATCATGAGTATTGCTACGCTGATCCATCAGGGCTGAAACAAGTCCACAGCCAGAAAATGGATCGGGCCTGGCGCCTAGTAATATCTCTCCAGTTCAGTTTAACCTAGAGCTTTCCCTGTTTGCCTTTTTCTTTCAATTCATCATGCAATTTTAAATAGCTTACCTAAAAACTTAATATTTTATTTATTGTTATGATATATATGCACTC
Organism: Hiodon alosoides; assembly: GCA_025775065.1. NCBI lineage: Eukaryota > Metazoa > Chordata > Actinopteri > Hiodontiformes > Hiodontidae > Hiodon > Hiodon alosoides. The sequence goes on along the minus strand of JAOYSI010048152.1, from coordinate 18,018 downwards.
AGTGGCCAGTTTATTAGGTATGCTTATGTATTCCTGGGTTTGCCTCCAGAATGGCCTGAATTCTTCAGGGATAGACTCTTCTGGAAATGTTCCACTAGAGTGCTGGTCCTTGGTGACATGATCACGCAGTTGCTGCAGATTGGACAGTGGTACATTCATGCCGCGAACAGGTTGTTCCGTCTCATCCCAAAGATTCTCTCTTAGATTGAGGTCTGGGGACTGCTCAGGCCAATAAAGAAAACTAAACTCGCTATCAGGTTTTTGGAACCATTCTGAGACAATACGTGCTCAGTTACATTGTGCATTGTCCTGCTTGATGTATCAACGTGACGAAGACTAACATTGAAGGGATGAAGTGTTACAGCTAGTCACCTACAAAGTTCAGATACTGTGGTGTTCAAATCTTGCACAATTGCTATCAAGGGCCCTTACATGTGCCCGGAAAACATTCACTGCTACCAGCCTGTACCATTGTCATCAGGCGGGATGGGTCCATCTTCTCGTGTTGCTGATGCCAAATCCTGACTTAATGTCCGGTGTTTTGTGTGCCTCCTGGAGCTGCTGCTTCTTTTCTTCTTGGTCGTCGGCTGCAATACGATGGACGAGTTGTGTGTTCTGAGATGCCTTTCTGCATACTGCTGTTTTACTGCGTCGTTATTTTTATGGACCATTCTTGCTATTCTCCATCCATTTTTCTCATCAGCGAGCTGTTTTCAACCACAGGACTGCGGCTGACTTATTTGTTTCTTGCAACATTCTCTGTAAGCCCTAGACATTGCTGTGCGTGAAAAACCCAAGAAGGAAAAACATTTCTGAGACACTGGAACCAGCATACCTGTTATCGCCGATCATACCATGCTCAAAGTCGCTTAGGTCTCTCATTTTGCTCTTTTCGCTTCTAATCGAACAGTAAATGAATGCCCCGATGCCTGTCTATCTGCTTCATGTAGCAAGCCAGAGCCACGTGACTCTGTAGGAGCATGAACGGGGGCGTTAACCTAATAAACTGGCCACGGAGTGTGTGTTTGTATAGAGAGAAGGTGCTCAGCTCAAGCAGTGTCAGGTCAATATTGGTCAATTGCAGCATGTAGGGCAGTTAGAATGGCGGGCATAAAAACAAATGCTCACTCTCCCTTTTCTTGTCCATATGTTTTAAAGCAACAACAAGGGGGCATACACCCTTGACCTAGCAGCCCTACAGATAAGATAAGCAAACAGTCACAGCAAATATTCTTGTCAGTTTTGGCTAGGCAGTCGGAGGTAGGGCACTGACGAAAAGGGTGAGGACAGGGAGACAGGCATGAAGCTCACAGGACTTGACTGGTGCACTGAAGGAGCTCCGCCAGGCTGGCATGTGTCTGTTCTGCTGCGGTCATGAGAGGCTGCGGAAAGGCCTGTCATGTCCCATCTTTGAGCCAGAACACACAGGGGTGTGGGCAAAGAAGCATTCGCTAACCGAAAGTGGAGGAGAAATGGACAAAAGCCCGGCAGCGTGACTCATGTCTGGGCCGCCCAAAGCCCAGGTGGACGGTCTGTCAGCGAGATTTCTCGAGTGCCACATCTGTCATTGCACCTTTTCCATCGTCCCTCCGAGGACTACGGGTTGGAAAGGTGGCGGTTTAAAGCCACAGTGAGAGGGGTCCTGTCAGATCGAGCATGGCTCTGAACAGGGTGCAACTAGCTCACACGGAACTTCTGAGTCAATTTCTGTTTGCTCTCAGCTTCATCAAAGTCTTACAGGAATACACATAAAAATTCACTTTCCGGGCTCGGCGGGTTACTAAACACTCTGGGCTACTCTGAAGGTTCCATCCAGCTGCACAATCTGTATCAACAGCTCTTGTATTTCCTCAATTGATGTACATTTTTTTCTTCTTCCTAGAACAATTATATTTAGATGTGACTTGAGACATTGATTGACCTTGTTCCTTATTCCAGCAATCACATGCTTGCTTCATTTTAATGAATCATATTATTGAAGTAACTGGAAGTGTGTGAGATGGCTACACTTTTACTGGCTACACTTTTTTAATGTATTTGAATTTGGCTCTGCCGCCATACAGTGTTGTGATTATTTTGTATGTACTTTTCCAAATAATTGCCCTTGCTTGAAGGGTTATCTTTAACCGCTTTTAAAACCTGCAGAACAGACAAGGTGAACCTTTATGAATTTCAGGCAAACTGCATTGTGGGAGCAGTTAGCAGTTAGGAACAAATACCATTCAAGAATGGGGAGCGCTCATCAAATTCAGCCAAACACATTTTCTGATAAATATTTTTATGGCGATGTGAGGACGGGGTACATGTAAATCAAAGTGGCCTCCGCACAGCGCTACATCACATTTAATTGCGAAGACTGGGTCACGTTGCGAGCAAACGTGAGAAAGGTAATTGTAAGTCTTCCAAAAAGTGGTTTTAGTGTCTGCAGAGTTTGTGTTGTGACACAACCACGAAAATCATCGACTAATCACTGTCCCGCTTACTAAATCTTCTGATCCTCCTATTTGGGAAGGGTTCATTTTTATTTCCCGGCGTTGTCTCGACAAATGAACTCAACCTGTCCTGCCACGCACTCTTCCTCTGGTGGTGTCTGACTGTCAGTAATGGGTTAATGAGATGAGGCGCAAAGTGTAGCGGGTGGTGTAATGGCTACACTGTCGGACGGGTTGGGTCGATGCAACTTCGCTCTGGCTGCTAAATAACATTGCGTCTCCACATTGGTTGTTGCCCCTGCCTGAGCATGCAGAAAAACCTTAGCGATGGGTGGTTGGTCAGTGTCAGGTCAACACATATGCCTTAGTGAGCGGAGTGGAAAGTGGTGAAAATATGTTTTCAAAAAGGGAAGAGCGCAAATAACGTGCACACAATGACATGTTAATGCTGTGAAAAAACAACAAGATAGCATCGGGCTACCATTTGCTCTTGGTTTTAATCTGTAAAAATCTAGAACAGCTGTCTTTTTTAACTTTTTGAACTGAGCCCAACTAGCAAGATACAATTTTGTGACTGAATTTCACCGTTAACGGAAATCGGAACCAAAATCCATATAACCTCATCGTATTTTCTTATTTTAATTTTTTCTTTTTTTTTTCCTCTGCTTTGCTTTTTTCGAGTCAGCTTTAGATCTTCATTTGTAAAGCTACCATATGAGTTCAGATCCATGTTCACAAAAAAAAAAAAATCAGCATTTTTTTTGTAATCAGGAACTAAACTCAATGGTGGGTTGAGTTGTTGCCATGGAAATAATGTGTATTTATAGTTAAATACATTGACCTGTTACTGAACCAGCAGCTTTTAAATGGGCTACTTTAATCTTATTGCTAACTCAATCTCTGAATTGAGATATCTTCAATCTCTGCGTTTTATTATTAACACGCAATCTTGTTGTCATGTATTTCATATTTTAGTTGTTAAATCTAGCCCAAACGCTATACCGTGTTCCACTGTTTGAATACCGCTGGCCTAGAACATCCAAAGTAGCCATTTAACAAGTATTGTTTGGATACATATTACCAGCATCAGTGATCGTTGTAGACCACACCAGAAAACAAGTAATTACTTGAAATCGTTTGTATGATCTACAATGTAGACTGTGTCATTGATGCGTAACTTTACCCACCATTAAGTTGATCTCACAGCATTGGGTACTACTGTACGTTTTCTTCTGTCAGCTCCTGCTTTGGCTGTCTTGCATTCCCGTTTTTGGACTGTCTCTATTACCCGCACTTCTCTTTCTATGCACAGCCTACCGCTATTTAATGTTCTTTCTATTATTTGCTTTTGTCTTCGGCATACAATCCAGTTTGGCAGTAATATTGTATGGCCATATTTATTCTGTTACAGTGAGCAGGTTTTTCCCTCAATACCGGGCAGCATCAACAGTTGATAATTTCACATTAAGCCATTTAACAATTAAGTCATTTTCCTGGTGAAGGCGTCTCTTTCAGATGTAAGCCCTGCCACTTGACCAGGAGACCTCAGATTTGACCAAGGCATATTCATTATTGCACGGTTCGTATTGCAGTGCGTTTCCAACAATGTAAAAACCCCATTTTCAAAGTTATAGCTATTCCATACTTTTTTTTTCTGCTGTTCAGGTGTGTATGGGCGCTTGTGCCTTTACTTCTGAGTGAGGGTGTGATGTGTTGTTATATTTGCCGCTTTGATTGATTATTGTGTGATCAAGCTTGTATTTTTGATGGCATAACATAGCATCCATTGTTTGTCTTTAAAAAGGTTGACCAGTGACTGAAACTATCAAGCGGAATCTTCGAGCAAAATGCAGCAAAAGTGACCGCTCCGCCTGGGATGGTAGAACTATGCCAACATTGCCTTCAAAAAGAAAAACAGGCAGGACTTTTCTGTCTTGGAAGCAAACTTTGCAAGGCTGTGAGTTTCTATCTGAGGCTCCTTAAAGTTGTATTCATGATTTTTTAAATCCTAATCCTGTAGATGTAGCTCTGATGTAAAAAAAAAAAAAAAAAAAAAAACTGCAATAGAAAAAATTATGAAATTTGAAAAATAAATATAAAATGAAGGGGATTTACTCTGTAGAGATAAAATTGCTTGGCAACAATTGTTTGCTTTAGCGACTGGCTTACTCTGTGCAACCATATGTTTTCCGGAATAGCGTCTTCTCAAAATGCAAGCTGCCATGAGCCGTTTTTCGAGGGAATCTCACTCTGATGAAAAATTAATGCTAGTATTGCCTGGCTCAACCCCCCCTCCCCCCCCTCGTTTTGACTTTTCTCTTCATCTCACTTTTTGAAGGTTAATACCGCTTTTTCAGATTGCCAGTGTAGCACCTGTAGAGACACGCGGCTTGCTAAAGCATTGCACACACGAGCTGAACGGAGCGGTGTGAAGCCTGCATGCACTCTGACTGCCTATATGTGGCGCTTTTCCGCTCCTCGGTGCATTGACTGCCAGACTGTGCACGTGGTGTTTTCACCGCGCACAGGTGCTTGGCCGTCTTGCATGCGCCGTCACGGGCTGTGGTTGCCGAAAGCCTCCTCCGGCTGCTCAGCCTCACGTTACTTATGGAAAGGGGACACCGCTCTTCTGTGATACGGTGAGGGTCCAATCACCGCGCTCCGGTTACAGAGTCCAGGGGGAATGAAGTTAGTGCCTCATCTGCGCTGATAATAGCATTCCTTTGGGTTAGGAAAGACTAGGTGGTCTAGAGCTGTAGGTGGCTGTAGTTTGGGGTATACATATATTTATATAACCATATATGTAATTAATACAAATATTTAAAAAATGTTTTGTCCCTAAATATGACATTCTGAATAAACTCTGAGATTGCACCTGGGCTGTCAGAGGGCGGATGTATCCTGCCTGTGTTCTCAAAAACACCAGCAGAGAACCCAGTATTTACATTCCAGGAGGCCTCCTCGAGCGTGACAGATGTACTATCAGATCCAGCCATACGGACAGTCAGGAAGTGCCCACCACTGACTCCTCCGCGAACCCCCGTTCTCAGGCATTTCTTCCCAAAGACAAAGCCGAGATCAGACAAACGCTGGTGATTACGCGCAGAGACTGTGAAAAGCGGATCTCCAAGAGAAAGACCAGACTGCCCGGTTTCCCGCCGCCTGCATACGCTTCTCCAGGTTCTGCACCGAGACCACCAGGAGCCTCCCTGCGCTTGGTTCGTTATCCGCGGGTAATGGATGGAACGCTTGAAAGTCAAATAACTCCGGGATCAGACACGCACACCCATCTGGAAATAAACTTGATTAAAAGGGACAGACGTGACAGTAATGTTGTTGTTTGCTCAGGCAGGGTACTGCCGGAGGAGGGAGAATACTCAGGCATATGTTGCAAAACAAAATTTTAGGACAGAAATGAGGGGAAAGAATATCATGAACATTCATCTTGTCTCTTAAAATACTCGTGATCTTCACGTTCCACCTCTCCAATACGCACGATGCCCTTGCTTTCCTACTCCCCTGCCATTAAGCTGTTTATTTTTGTTTTGCTTTTTTGCGTTGTCCTTGCAAAATGCAAAGAGATCTCTCCTCCTTGTAAGCGGTGACCAACAGATCTGTGTCCAGTGTTTATTACAAGTGCAGCTAATACTTGAATCAATAATTCATAAGAGCACAAAAAATGATTTTGAAACTATGTGGGGGCACAGAGGATGGAACAGAGCAGACGCTGGGAGCTGGCGAAGTCTCCTCAGGCTACGGCTGTTCCGTGCCGTCACTCCTGGCGCCAGGCTGGGAAGCTAAACACCCCTTCCAATAGGTCACTCGCCCTAGTTATTGTTTCTGTTATTTCAGATAAGTGCAAAAATTCACCGCAGCACCTCACTATTTGTTCCCTGGGCAGACTTTTGTGCCAACCGGTTAGTCTTTAGTAGCTCCCCTCTTGGGCATTCTGTGAGTTAATGGCCGTTCTGCTTTTGTTTGGTTATAGTACACACAAGGCTAAGGAGAAGAGTGATCAGGAAGCCACAAAGGTTCGTTTTCACTATTCAAAGCCCTTTATCAATGACAAATTAAGCAATGAATAAATGTCGCCTTAGCCGTTCCACCCTCTGTCATGTAGATTAGTAATCTGGAAGGTTAAGTTTCCGCTGATGTACAGTGGAGATGGGAAAGTGTCACCTAAATGTCATCGCTTGCATAACAAATGTAGGAGACACTGGAACTCTATTTACCGAGATAAGGGTCTGTATCCCTGTGAACGTAGTGTGGTTGCTATTGAAACAATGTTGTGAATCCGATCTGGCAGACTAGAAGGGCTCGACTGTTCAGATTACTTCGTTGCAGTGGGGAAAAAAGACCAACAGAATGTCTCATTTCTTCATTAAGAACTTGTTGAGCATAACAAACAAACAAAACAAAAAATACAGTGAACAGTGTGTGTCTGTTTGTGTGATGGGTTTGGCAGGGCAGCAGGAAGACAGGGGAGTGTTTGGGTGAGCACTAAGGTCATGCATTGGGGGGTGGGGTGTAGCCTAGCTGTAGGTTAGGGGTTAGCCTTTTCAGGAGCTGGAGATCTGTCTCCTACACAACTGCCTTGAGGTCCCTGCAAATACAATTTGTTATTTCAGGTTACAGGCATGTTAGAAGGAATTTACTACTCAGTCCCAAGCTCCGTGCCATTTCACATGAAATTCTGAAGGTAATCGGTAAAATGTAATTTGAGGTCCTTGGATTTCACTATCCTCTGTTGTCCCAGATCTATGAGAACACTAAATGCAATGGCTACACGACTTATGAACAGACCACCATTTTTCGATTGGATTTATCCTGCATGTATATGAGTTTAATTAGTGGCTTAATTAATAAACATATAAAAATCAGTCATCTTATTTGCATAATGCCGTTAAGAGCCTAGTGAGTTGGTTTCCACTCTAGGAACCTTGGCTCATTCATCAAAAGCAAGTGACTCAGACCTGTTAGTATCCTCCTCTGGACATCAGTATGGAGCAGGTTTCTCTGTAAACATGTCGTTCGCTCTTTTCTGTCATTGCTAACACAATTCTATTTTTCCTTGCGTTTCCATCATGTTGCTATTTGTGGGGTGGTGGATGGGGGCCTCCAATTATTTTATATTATTTCCAGATTAATTAAACGAGTCCCAGAAATACGATCAAGGGAGAATTACACAGATGAGAGGGCAGCATCCCCTGGGCGCCTGGCTCCCCCTCTGTGGCCCCCAGCGCTCTCTCGCTGCCTGCACCCGCGCTCTGGCAAAGGTCAGCTGTCATTTCAGCTCATCACGGGCTCTGACCCAACAGCGCTGGGAACAAAGTCTGATGTGAGTCAAACCCACAGGGAAGGTGGGGAAAGATGGATCAAGATTTACTTACACAATACTCATAACGTTAAGCTTATCCAATCACATTGAGTATTACTGCTGTTTTAGCTCTCTCTCTCACTATCAGCATGTCTGGGGTCCTTAATGCAGAGCTGATACCAGCCAGGGGTTTTAGTCAACCAAGTACTTATGGGGACTCCATAATTAATCTATTGAGCTTAAGCCCTTGGCGCACACAGACATGCAAATACACACACGCTCGAAGGCTGATTTAACTGGGAGCTAATGGGAAATGTGATTGCTTGTAGAGCTGTCGACATGAAACAAAGACCTGGTAAATTTTCAGTGCCACTGTGTTCCTTCCTTGTGGATACTAATGTGTGCATAGCATGCTCTCTCACCAGCCTCTTGATTAGATACACCTCTTCAACTGCTCGTTAACGCAAATGTCTAATTAGCATGGTTGCAACTCAGTGCATGTAGACATGGTCAAGACGATCTGCTGAAGTTCAAACCAAGCATCAGAATGGGGAAGAAAGGTGATTTAAGTGACTTTTAATGTGGCATGGTTGTTGGTGCCAGACAGGCTGGTTTGAGTATTTCCGAAACTGCTGATCTATTGGGATTTTCACACACAACCATCTCTCGGGTTTACAGAGAATGGTCCGAAAAAGAGAAAATATCCAGTGAGTGGCAGTTCTCTGGGTGAAAATGCCTAGTTGGTGGCCGAGGTAAGAGGGGAATGGGCAGACTGGTTCGAGCTGATAGAAAGGCAACAGTAACTCAAATAACCACTCGTTACAACCAAGGAAGATGCAGAAGAGCATCTCTGAACAACACACCTTGAAGCAGATGGGCTTCAGCAGCAGAAGACCACCCCGGGTGCCACTCCTGTCAGCTAAGAACAGGAAATTGAGGCTACAGGCTCACCAAAATTGGACAAAAGAAGATTGGAAAAATGTTGTCTGGCCTGATGAGTCTCGATGTCTGCTGCAACATTCAGATGGTTGGGTCAGAATTTGTCGTAAACAACATGAAAGCATGGATCCATCCTGCCTTGTATCAACGGTTCAGTCTGGTGGTGGTGGTGTAATGGTGTGGGGGATATTTTCTTGGCACACTTTGGACCAATTGACCATCATTTAAACACCACATTCTGCCTGAGTATTGTTGCGGACCATGTCCATCCCTTTATGACCACAGTGTACCCATCTTCTAATGGCTACTTCCAGCAGGATAACGCTCCATGTCACAAAGCTCACATCAATTCAAACTGGTTTCTTTAATGTGACAATGAGTTCACTGTACTCAAATGACCTCCACAGTCACCAGATCTCAATCTAATAGAGCACGTTTGGGATGTGGTGGAACGGGATATTCGCATCATGGATGTGCAGCCGAACAAATCTGCAGCAACTGCGTGATGCTATCATGTCAAGATGGACCAAAATCTCTGAGGAATGTTTCCAGCACATAGTTGAATCCATGCCATGAAGAATTAAGGCAGTTCTGAAGGCATAACGGGGGTCCAACCTGGTACTAACAAGATGTACCTAATAAAGTGGCCAGTGAGTGTACATACAACCGTTTGGCCTCCTCTCCCCCAGCCTCTGCACATGTGAAACTTTATACATGGACATGCGCACGCTCTCCCATGTAAAGTCAGCATTGTGTCCAACACTGCGAAACGTGGGCACACTTCCGACTAGACTCTAAATAACGGACATTCATACATAAAGCCGAACTATGGTCCCAGGACAGGATTTGGGATAATTAATATTGAGTGCAGAACACAATTTTTATAAAGGCGTTATTTGTCTTTTGACAATGCTGATAATGAACCTGTTCTTTTAAGAGTGACCCAAAGTACCTGAGCGCTCCAGAAACCGATTGTCAGAGCAGGTGTGGCATACCTATAATGACATTTATTACATATAAAAGTAATAAAATGAGCAAATTATGGACTCTTTTACATCTAATCCTGTGTCTCTCCTCACTGATTAAGGCTTTATTTGCATAATGGTCCGCACAAGTAGCCCACTCCCATTTAGCTGATGATTCCCAGAAGGATCTGTATGGAATCCTTTCATCTGCAGGTTCTCAGCCGAGGTGACCCTGTTGGCTACACTGCATCATGGTGTTCACTGGGTTCCAGAACCTCCTGTGGCTGAAACAAGGGTTCACACACCAGGCTGCTGTTGTCTGACGTGTCCAAAAATGTGGTGGCTTTGCTGTGTATTGACTCTGATGACCAATAATTTCACTTAAGTCCCATGAAACCCACAGATATGGTCACAGCAGATTAGTGTGAGTGAATCATGGGAAAGGGGCCCTTTGTAGCAATGAAGGTGGAACAGGACAGACAGGATACAGGCTGCCTTATCCTGCTCCCTTGTCACAATGTGACTGTAGGGACATTGCCGGAGCTTGGCTATACAAAAAGGGCAGTTCTGTGACTTACTGAAGCCGTGTGCAAATTTAAATAGCAGTTGGCTTTTTTCTTAAGATTACAAACCAGTCACGGCTATGGTTTTCTTTGTTATTTTCACGGATCACAAAGATAATTTTATGGTAGTCTTGTTTGAATTAGCACCAATGTCAGTGTGATTGTACAGTAGCAGCCACCTCAGCTGAATCTGTCACATGTGAAACTTTTCCACAGTGCCCCAGTCTTCATCTGTTCAAAGTTCCATTCATAGTCCAGTGGGAAAAAGAGTTGTAGTTCAATTAGTAGTCCAATGAAAGAAACTACTGATATTTATGGTTCAAACAGCCCATATACGGTGTGCCTGACAGCTGAAATAAGGGTTTATTTAAATTTTCAGTGAAGCTATAAAGGTCCTGGTAGTGTTTTTAACCATTAAGCCAATCAGTCCATCAAAATGATATTGCCAGACTGATGCCCTCTATTGCAGACCCACTCTGAGCTGCTGTCTAAAAACTCAGAAACGTGTAAAATGATGGTACACTGGATGCAAGCATCTGCTATGCACAAAAATACGAATGCTCTTAATGAATAGTTTTAACTACACTTGACTCTTAAAATTACAGAAAAGAACATCACCAAAAAGGCTGTGTTGGCGCTGGGGTTCTGTATTGTGTGGTGCTACAAAAGACGGCGCTGTCTTCTGCGATGGCTCGTTGCCCACACTGGCGACATCACCGCCATGTGGGGAGCGTTTGATTTGGATTTATGGCTGGCTCACCAGATGTGAGCTCACTGGATTTTATTTTTCTGCCCGCGACGTGTCACGAGCAGCAGGAAACACAAATTGAGCAGTTCCTCCCTTCGCCAGCCAGATGTTCACTCATCCGGAGATCAGAAGTGTCGGGATGTCCCTATTAAATGACAGATGGATGGAATAGCATAGCGGTTTGCAGAGTTCGCAATCCCATCCGCGGCGAAGGTGCCACACACGTCTTACCTCTCGCGGAGCCCTGTTCCATCGCGGGCGGGGGGAGCTTTTAACTCAGCGGAAGCAGGCGAGGGGCGCTGGGGATTCTCCAAAATGTTTGCTCTGTCACAAATAAGCTATCCAAACTTTGATTGGGGAGTAACGCGACTCTATTCTGCAACAAAATATTTATAAATCCATCATTAATTATACATTTAGAGTTGCCCCATGACCAGAGCGAGACAGGATGCCAGTGTTATACTTGTATCGCGTACATTTATAATTCATTATCCAGAGATCCAGCTCAAACACAGGCCGGACCCTGTCATTAAATGGAAATGAGCTTGGTATCATGGCTGTACTGAGCCCTCATGTGTAGGAAGAATAATGGATCTCAGTTCCTATTTAACCGCTGTATGAAACATGCACATCTTTTCCTGGAGTCACCTTGTTGTGTATGCTCAATTAAGTACAGTCGTACCCACCGCTGTTTAGTGAAGCTCAACAATGCGCCTATATCGCGGCTGGAACAGGCCTGCCATTACAGCTCTAAACACATGTTGTTTAATTGGATTTGGGGTGCTATGGAATTAAAAGGTCTTTATGGATCATTCGACATGATACCGCTGCTATGCTGTTTTTAGGGTTTTTTTCACTCGTTCACTGGCTGTATTTTTTTCACTCATTCACTGGCTGTAAAAGAAATTATCCGTGTTAAACGAATCCATGGTAACTGGGTCAGTCTGTGCCTTGCTTATGCGCTCGGCACGTATAGTGTTCTGGAAGGGGACCAATCGGTCACACTGGCAGTTCTGCAGGGGCAGCTGCTAACTCAATTGACCGAAAAAGAACCTCATGACTTAATATCCTCATATTGTACTTTCAACGCAAGATAAACTCTATAAAGAGACAATCTAATTTGACATTTAGTGCAGCATTGTTCCAAATGAAATCCTTTCGAAATGTTAAGACAGACCACTAGATGCTCTGGACACCCACCGCAGTTTATGGAAATGGAGTATACTGTAAACAACCTGCAGATTCTCTCCAAAAAACATTTGGATTAATCAAGAAAAGTAGTACCATTAGCTTTAATTCCAGCTTGCCACTGAATTGTGACTTTTGCCGCAAGCTGTTAATTTCCTGCTGTAAGCTGCTTTTAGTAAGTTAAGCGTGTTCTTAGCAAGCTGATGAAAACTAGGAAACTTTACAGTTATTCATATTTAGGTTTTTTCCCTGTGAGTCAGGCTACAATGTGCAAGAATAGCCACTGGTTTTCTGACCCAAACATTCTGTACATTTCTTTTTTTTCCTTTTCTTTTAACATAAATCACTGGATCACTAAGTGTTGCTTACATTGTATCGTGAATTACAGAAGGATGGCTCAGAATAAGGTGGCTCACTGGCAGACTGTAATGAGAATGTTAGTGGCTTTGACGTCTTTTCCTTGTGGAGGTATGTCAAAAAATTTCTCCATTGTCTTTTTTTTGATCCGTCTGTTATTTTCATATAGATCATAGTTTGGTATGAGAATTACATCAGAATGAAGAAGCCAAGTATTTAGTAAGCTTATTGGAGGACGGTTAATAAACCTTGCTCCTTATGGCATGGCAAACTAGGCCATGTGTTCTCCGCCTTGGACCGTAAATGTGTGGATAGCGCATCTCGAGCTGTACCCCACTCGGAGCATGCTTAAAGAAGACCCAGATCTTGAAAGGGATCCCAGGGGTCTCCATTAGCCGCAGCTTCTCGCTTATGAGGCACTTCTGCTGTTGATTTCCATCTTGTTTCGTTTGTCTCCGGAACAGCTATGCAATGCATAACCTTGGAGATACGAAGAAGAATGATATCAAAAACCATAGAAGAGATTAAACTTTAAGTACATCACGCTCCTCAGACTGGCAGTTACGGAAACCTATTGTAGTCCTCTGTTTTTAATGTTTGAGCTTCAGCACTCATACTCAAAGCTGAGTTCCCCTAACAACGACTTCAAACATGGTGTCTTTTTCGTTGCCCATAGATTAAAAAAAAAAAATCTTTATTACGAAAAAGTAAAGCAGTATCGAAGACAAATTCAATTAAAAATGGCAATATGAATGACACGCAGAAATGGGGGTGAAAATAAAAATGAATGAACAAGTCAGACTTCAAATAAAAATTAAAGATAAAAAGAGAGGTTTTATCCCATCACTGTCACTCACTCTTTGTCTCTTTCACCGAGGCATGGACTTTAAATATCTTCTTTAATATATCTTTTTTTTTTTAGAACTAGGAACTTGGGGCTGCAAAGCGCTGGGGATTTTGCTGTGCAAACATCCTATTTAACACCTAATACTGACATCCGTTCATGCCCCTAGTCCGTTTTCTCATAAAGGTTTGTCAATTATTATCTCGTGTACTCACACTGAACCAGGACCAGAAAGCTGAGAATTCATTTTATCGTTTATTACAGTGACCTGTTCAAAAACTGGCCAATGCGTGTGTTTTACAGCAAGTATAAAATAAAAATGGGAAGCAAGTTAGAGGTAGTTGGATCACCTGTCTGATAAGAACCTAATTAAAAATATTACTCCTTTAGGTGTAAGGGTTGATCTGAAAGAATTAGTATTATTCAGCTCCTTGTCGCATTTTACTTAAAACCAAATGAGAAGAGGAAACAGGGTATTTGGTTGATATTTTTATTATTTGCATTTGCATTTGCATTGCAAAAATACAAATAAAAAATCCTCTCAAAATATTTCCTAGCCCAAAGCACATTTCACAGAGCTACTGTAATGTCATTATTGATATTATAAGGTTATGAAACAATCACTACCTGTGCAAGAATTAGTCAGATTCAGTAAATATCTAGTAAAGTTGTTTAGGAAAATTCAGATGAACTCATCATGAACAAAGCCTGGTTAAAAGAGCACGTTAGGTTTGTGTCTTCAGCTCCGTCAGAAGTCCATCCACAATGTGCAAGCTTACAATTTCTTTCTACTCTGATAATGTGCCCGAATAAGTTTGTTCAGGTACTTTCAGTCAGATTAGATGAACTGTGTTTTATTTGTAAAAAAAAATATGTGTCTGAACACTTTTTTTCAGCTGGAGTAGTTAGTTGCGTATGGAACATTATAGGGTAGTGGAAGGGGGCATTAGTTATTATTAGTTAGCGAGTTAGCGAGTACCTTTGAGGGTGTATACAAGTTATTTATGTAGGCGCTTCCACACATTCTCTTCTGTTGTTCTCTGTCTGTTGTCCAGCCCTGAATGATGTCTTGTCATTTGGCTGTGATGTATGATACATTTTATATACAGGTCATATTTATTCACCAAACATATATAAGGTATGACAGACGTCCTCCCAGCATCCATAATGGATTAAGGATATTCTCTGAACATTTATAATAAGCCTTGTTATTTCTATATAAATAATCAGCTGTGCTATACATATAATACATTTTTTATACTCCTTCCACATTTCCTCAGCATTGCTCTCAGGAAGAATTGGGCTTGAATCTTACCCAGTTGTCCGCAAACTGCGCAAAGGACATATCTCTGCTGAAAAAGAGTTCAGCTTGGCAGTACTTCGGTATCACCTTAATTATACTCATCGCCGAGTACAGATGGCGAGAGCTTGATGGGAGATATTGTACAGAAGTCCCCTTCTCAAGCGCTTCAGTTGCAGAGCTTTTTAACATTTTCTTTCTTCTATTTACTGAGGTGGCATTCCACTTTTTAGAGGTTATTGTCTGTAGTCTCATCGGGAGATCAGGAGACATTTGTTTGCGGGTTATGAAGCCGACCCAACATTGCAGCAATAAGAGTGCATTATGGATGTTTTTGTCATTGTGTGCAGCCACTGGTGGAATGTTCCCAGCCCAAATCACCATCATCCTCTGGGCAAAGTGGGTCCCATTCTCATCATGATTTCTGTCCAATATCTGCTGCTACAATCCTCTGGCATATAAAATGTTATTTTTTTGCTTTGTTTTGCCTCAGGAGGCTGGACTGATACAGGAAGCCAATTGCCCCATCAACACGCGGACCCACAGGAAGACGTACAAGACAAAACGTAAGAAAGAGGCACCGGGTGCCAGGACAGGGATAAGAAGACGGCTGTCATCTCCTGGAGAGGTCATGCGTTAACTCAAGGGCGGGAGTCAGCTGAACTAAGACACTCCCTTGTCCTTCTCTTCCTTGCCCCTCCTCCCACCGCCCGGGGTCCAACCTCCTCGGAGGTTGCGGCAATGCTCCTGTGCGCGTGCTAACCGGAGCACACTCACACCCACGGCGTGAGAGGAAGGATGCGGCCATGGACGGGGTCCTGGCGCTGGATAATGCTGGTGCTGCTGGCCTGGGGCACCCTGCTCTTCTACATCGGGGGCCACCTGGTGCGGGATAGCGAGCACCCCGAGCGCTCCAGCCGGGAGCTCTCCAAAATCCTGGCCAAGCTGGAGCGACTGAAGCAACAGAACGAGGACCTGCGCCGGATGGCCGAGTCCCTCAGGTGAGTGCGGACCTGCCCAATCACCACTCCGGGTCTCTTTAAAAAGTTCTTCTCCCTCCCTCCTGGGCTGCAGCTCTGTTTCAAACGCTTCCACTGGAAAGTTCAGCAAGCGTATTCTGTTCTTTGTTGTGACTATGTTTGCTGTGCTTGTGTGCTGAAGGGTTTTCTTCTCCGTGACTTTTTGACATGCTCAGTAACCATTGAATGTGTGTCATTAACGGGTGGTAGGCACTCATACGGACACCTGAGACAACTTCGACCTGGTGAGACACTCACCACAAATCCAAGCAATTAATAGACAATGTAAATGTGGAAAGCGGGAAAATATTCAATTCAATTAACATGTTTGGTTGCCATGGGAAACCAAATATTTACATTACTATTTACATCACACCCTCTTGGCTGGCTGTAGTAAAACCCCTCAATTAAGATTAATGTGTTATGTGTGTGAGGTATTCAAATCATATCTTTTTAAAATAGATTCTGTTTCACTAGAATCTGCTAACTCTATGTGATCATGTTGAATCCGAAGGGACCTTTTGAATTCTATAAACCAACCACCAGTACCAGTCCGCGGCACATTCGCTACCGGGCCGCACGGAAAGGATAAATAATTTATTTTTAATTTTTTTAATCTGTAAAATCAAATAATTATATACAATTATAGGCTATTTGTGCAGTAATTACATTGAACTTGGTGCCGTCTGTTGGTCCTTTTCTCACTACTCTAATATCTCTGTCACGCCCACAACAGTTTACAGATTTAGAACTTGAGTAAAGCGCACGCCGCAAGTTCATTACGGCCTGCGTGAGCTGTTGCCAATTTAGTACTAGCTAGCTACGTTAGCTGACATGAATAAAACCAAACGATTTCACTGATTCAGCGACATGGTGATTTGCAATGTTTTTATTATATGGTCATTAGAGAAAAATATGCACTTTAAGTTTTTATAATATCACGTAAAATGTTACGAAAAGGCGGCTATACTAAACTTATAGGCCTAATCGATATTCTGGTCGTGAACCCCCTTTCCCCCCAGACAGCCGGTCCGGGAAAATATTGTCTGTATGAGACCGGTCCGTGGTGCAAAAAAGGTTGGGGACCGCTGCTATAAACAATCAAGATCCAATAACGTTAGTCCTGGAAAACCTTGTAATTTCCGCTTTTTTGGTTATTTTAACACAGATTTAAAGCTCTGGGGTCTCATTTATAGAACAGTGCGTAGAATTCACTTGAAAATGTTGCGTAGGAACGAAACACAGACAGTGTGTACGCACGAAAATATTTGGATTTATAAAAAAGTGCACATCCCACACTGGTTTTCCTTTATAAATCACAATCTATTCGAAATTTAGCGTACGTGTATGAGCATCTTGTCCCACTCAATTAACGCCCATAATTGGTCACTGAAAAGCCCCGAATTAATATTAATCGATACTGAATACGTGACTACAATGACGGCAAATCCCTACAGAAAACCTAAAAAAATGAATTTCGTAATACTTTCAAGTGTGGTAATTGCACTGATTGTTATTGACGATGACAGGGACATTATCACATTGACAGTTATGCGCAACGAACATGTGATAACATATATGAAACTGTGCACTCGTATCTGCCAGACTGAGGCAACAGCATCAGATTAAACGTAATTTGTCCTCTTGTTCACCTTATTATTTATGACAATAAATTTCTTTAACATGCAAGAAGTCTTAAATAATTACGGATCTATTTAAATATGATTTCTGATTTAACTACACTATATTTGAGCGGTTATTTTGCAAAAAACAGATTGCCGTTTGTTGGCTATTTATACAAAATCATGTTTTTTGAGTGCACTCCAGGGTACTCTTATGTAAAACGTGAGAGGTTATATTTGGATTTATTTTTTCAGGATGTTATCCATTTGAAAGCTTTTCTCGAGTTTCTTCCTTCTGCCAACGGAGTCGCAGTTTCTCATTTCTCCGATTTCTGTGCGTTCATGGGTCAAAGTGTGCGTGGAGGACCGCATTTTTTAATGCTTAGAAACTAGCGTACGCATTCTTTTGTTTTATGTTTTTTTAATGTCTTTTTACGTTTATAAATGAGACCCCTGGTCAACCACTGTAAAGTTTTATTAACTCTATAACAAATCAAATTAGCCATCATGTGACTTAAAACGGTTAAGTCCATTGGTTAATTTGAAAATAAATATAATAAAACTGAAAAGCTGGAGAGACAGTTTCTCCAGGATGCGGATAAGATACTTCATGTATATGTGTGTGTGTGTGTGTGTGTGTATGTATGTATATATATATATATATATATATATATATATATATATATATATATATATATATATATATATATATATATATATATAT
>JAOYSI010048141.1:14794-24809 GCA_025775065.1 Hiodon alosoides | reverse complement strand
TGCTGCAGCACGCCCCCAGTCATTGGCCTGGATAAAGCGGAGCACCGCCTCCTGCAGCAGCACGCTCCCCGTCCCCTTCCGCTCCGTTTATGGTATTAGGCCCAGGGATTATCTGAAGGCCTCAATCTCATCTGCCTGATCCCTGCGAGCCACTCCTGACTACAGTGTGCTCAGGTTCCTCCTTCCCTCCACAAGCAAACGCAGGTATCATGAAGCTGATACACACAGCACTGATTTCATTTCAACGCATCTTTTGTAAAAGCTATGAATCCCATTTTGGTGTTACAACACCAAACCTGGATGGTTACATTGATAAACACTTAAGCATTTTAATCATCTCCTTCAGCTTCCAAACCAACAGTGGAAGAATGCGCTCCTTCCGTACCAGTATACGGGCGCAATCTTAACTCATTTATCCCGTTATGACACAGACACTCGCACATGCACTAAAAAAAGCAAAGGCCATCACACTCATTAAGCCCCACCAGCAGACAAAAAAAGCATCCGAAAGACGACTCGATATTTCGCTAAACGCCGTCAGAATGACTGAATGGGGTTCATCCAGCTTCAGTTAGCTGAAGAGAAGAGCGACGTACTTTTACACACCACGCACAGTGAAGAGATGAGACTGACACGCAGCGGTCAGCCACAGCCCTCCCTCTCGGCATTGTCCTGCTGAGGAAGGCGTGGCCACTGCGTGCCACACCCCCTCATTTCAATACTCCCAGATCAGACATCTAAACAATCCCACAAAACTCCAAAAGAGACCACGGCAATGATGAGCTGTTCACAGGCTGTTACGCTTGTCAGAATGACACGTGGGTGACTTGATGTAAGAGGAAGAGATGTGGGGAGAGATACAGACCGACAACTGACTTGGACTTCATTTACTCATTTCACAGCCAACATTTTGTTCCCCGTTTCAAGCAGGACGAGGTTATGTTCTTGGGAAACTTTTCTATTTCCCAAGAATTTAACCAGGAAACCCTTCGGAAAAACAGTAGGTGACTTCAGCCTCTATCTAAAGTACGAAAATGTTTTTGATTTATACAACTAGATTTAGGTAACTGTGCAATTCTGTATGCCCTCTGTTTCAAGTCCCTTAAAGACCCAGGCTACTGTAAAATGGAAAAACACTTCCTTTCCACAAAATATCTATTGGTTTGGGACTGAGGCCCAGGGTAATTACCTAAATTAACAGGGCCATTTAACACCATCTTGGAGACCAAAAATATGAAGAGGACTGCAAGTTTCTCTCTGTGATAAGGCCCACACAACCTGCAGTAATACTTAATCAATAATCAACCCAGCTTTGACTGGGTCTATAGCCTTTTAAGCATCTTTTAAGCTTACTCCGTCTGTCTGTCTGTCTGTCTCTGATCTCCCACACCTGGGCCAATAATCAACCCAGCTTTGACTGGGTCTATAGCCTTTTAAACATCCACATTAAAAACACATGTTCTACAGCAGCTATTCGATAATTATTCCCACCCAACATGGTCATCTAGTCACAACACGTTACTGACAGAATAGCTTTAAATGGACAATGTTGTAATTATGCATCCAACCAGAGTAAGCTTAAACAAAGGCCAACGCCTTGCCTCATTCTGTAAGTGCACCACACTAATCTCTCCCTTACCAAATCCCTGATCTACACATCCAGGCCCTCTCTCCCCCCCTTATATTCATAATCCTCACCTCGATGCTCACATCATTTGGATATCACCATCACTCCCACCGGCGGACCACATATCCAGCACAGCATTAAATGCCACAATCACCCATTAATTAATGAGGAGAAATTCCGTTCTGGTTTCAACGGTTATCAAAAATCACCACCCTGTCTTTTTCCTTTCCAAACTTCACTTCACTCCCTCATGGGGTTGGTTGCCTCTGCGTTGGTTACTCAGACACCATGACAAGACAAACGTGATTCAAGTTGGATCATCATGTTAGATCATTATTTTTCATTAACATCCATGTGAAAGTCAGAGGGCTTGTGAAGTGGATTAAAAACAACCAGAGGCTTGCAGGTTTATTCTACAAATAACTCAAACTTACATGACTTACATGACCGACTCAAAAAAAAAAAAAAGAAATCTTTGGAAAATGACTTCATAGGATTTAAACCACAGATTGAGGCTGCGTACTAGAAAATTCTGTAACAGAAATGCCAGATGGGGGAGGATTTCATGACATCAGAAGGTTTTAAACATACATGACTGTACAGCTTTTTATAATGCAATACACTATGAAACTGTCAATCGTTTCCTCAGACATTCAGACAGAGGCAGATAGAGGCAGATCTATCAATAGCGGGACGAGACCCAACACTAGCATGACGTAACGCATCGCCAGCATGATCACGAGACCAGACCAGACCAGACGCTCCGGTAGCGGGACGAGACGAGACACCCCAGCCCATTTGGCAAGGCCTGTGATTCAGCACATGGAACGTTAAGTTTGATGATGGATTTATCCACCACATAAACGGTTTTGGCCAAATTAAGTTTTAGCTCAGGTTACAGCAAAAAAAAAAAAATAAATAAATAATCTAAATTTGAGGAAGGCAAGTTAGTCAGAAATGTAGCAACTGTTTTAATGCCGATTCATTCTGCATGTTTTATGTCAATGGGATAGAATTTCTTATTGACAGGGCAAGCTTCTCCTTCACATTAGCTTTGTCCACAGCCACACAGACTGGAAACAATATGCTCAGAATATACTTAGCGGGAAGACAAGGCTGTACTTAGTGATTCTAATGAGAAATCTGCCTATCCAGCCGAAACCCTGGCTTTTTCCACCGGATATTAGCAATCCAGACAGCGCGTCCGCACTGACACCTCGTCATTTAGCTGAATTCAGAGAGGTAAACATTGCAGTGACCTATAAACCTGGCAGCCATACTCATGGAAACCACACGCTTAAGGGTAGGCAGTGAGTAGCCAGAGCTGTTTGGCTAAGGACAGTTGCATGGTAACCATATCAGGGCATTCTTTTCCAACCTTCAATAGTGTGTGTTCATTTGATAATATCTAAACATATCTGTCTCTTTACCAGAAAACCAGCGCCAATGAAACCCTCACAAAACATCAGGTTGTTCACCGACTAGACCACCAGTCCCTTCAGGCATTCAGGAAGTTCTACAGCGTAAAACGCTAACCCACTCGCAAACACAACGCTTTTTCTTTCTTGCTTTACTACATTTTTTATTGATTTATTAGTAACCGAGGGGAAAACATACTTCACAATAAAAGGCTGTACAGTATTAAAACAGGAAGAGGGCAGAATGAGTCTTGGCCAGGCGCTTAGCCGGGTGGGTGGAGCTCCGGAGCGTCGGCCCTCACAAGGCGAGGTGGCCCCGCAGTTAGCACAGCGCCGGAGCGTCCGCCCTCACACGGCGAGGTGGCCCTGCAGTTAGCACAGCTCCGGAGCGTCCGCACTTAGCACAGCTCCGGAGCGTCCGCACTTAGCACAGCTCCGGAGCGTCCGCACTTAGCACAGCTCCGGAGCGTCTCCAGAACTACGGACAGATGTACAAAAGTGCCACACTAAGATAAAACAGCAAATGGAAAAATGACATTATCTAAAAATGATTTCAGACTGTACAAAACCAGTCATAACGTGTGTTATTATAATAGCACAACGTACAAACTGGACGTGTATTTCAACTTTTAAATGATTTTACTACAGCCTCTCTTTAGATAACAGTGCAAGTGCCACAGTAACAGATGTAGAAATGGGAAACTGAAACGGATTTACAGTTCTGACCATTCACCAGAGCCCGGGTCACTCATGGTCTGGACAATCGGATCACATGAGAAAAATCAACCAGCCAACCCGCACAAGCGCACATGCCCCCACCCCCGACGCTGGGTAACGACAGAGGATCAACAGCCAGTAGCAGAATTCACAGATAAGAAGTAGAAGACCCCCTCACCCCACCCACTCCCTCCCTCAAAATCTCGAGCATCATTCACATTCCCAGGATCACCGACGGCCTTGTCCTCGGCCCAGTGTCAGAGTTCTGGAGGAGGAGGCAGGGCTGGAATTTCCTGCTGCACGGCGGCCATTGTTCTGCAAGAGCCTCTGGGACGGGAACGCTAGGCAGAGCAGCAGATGGCCAGAGGATTATACTCTCAATCTCCACCTCTCTCCGACACACACACACACACACACACACACACACACACAACTGGACTAGCGATAGGGACAGGAGCGATGCCCAGAGGGAGAGGCGGACTGAAACAATCATTCAGGCTGGGAATTTGACTCCATCCCAGGCCACCCTGTTCACGCAAACCACCAGACCGCTAATTTTGTGCAGAACGACCCATAGGCCCCTGGGAAATGTCCTGGTGCCCCCGACGGTCAGTCCGCCACTGGCGGGCTCTTATCCCCAAAGTTAAGTTCTTAAAACAAATCACAACACCACAGCAATTCACCCAAAAACCTGCGTCAGTGTGAATTTAAAGAAAACTAATTAAAGTACCGTGTTGCCACAGAAAGTGATTTGCATCTTGACAAATGCCTTATTCAACACAAGCTATTTTAGAGGAGAGACGGACATCCACCCTCACCCCTTATCTGTGCCCTTTTCAGTCAAATGTCAGCCCAAGATTCATAGGATTGTCATGGTAACGGTAACCTTCTGTTTATACCTGGAACTGGAGCACAAACGCACACATGGTCATTTGCACCTGTAATGCACTCTCTTGATTTCCTTACACTCAAATCACAGCCATCAAAACAATAACACAGAATTAAACCCATTACAAGTACATAACTGAGTATGCAGTGGTTTTCCACATACAGGGAAATACACAGATCAGACAAAATCAAATCTCAAAAGGATTTTTTTAATGCCTCGTTTCCAAATGTAGAGCTCACAGTGACAGACAATTTAGCAATAATGGGCATGTGGGAATTCAGGATTGTAAATATTATGTTTATTGAAATCACCATGGAGACAGGTCCATCCCTTTACACGAACAAAGGGATGCTGATGAAAATAAGCAAGGGTGACGAGAGGTGGACAGGTCAAACCTTGCAGTGAATCCTACAGTGACCGGCTTCTATGATCTCTCCCTGGAGCACATACCGTTTTATCTGACCACTGGAGGACCAGACGATCAGATGTTGCAGGACCTTTAGTAGCTTAGAACACAAGAGTAAGGGTGTGCAGAGGATTTAATACTAAGCACAAAATTATAGCTGCACTCAACTCAATCATTTTTAAACAGAATAGAACAGGTAAGGTGTTTAGGTATTACAGAGGATGCTGTGAATTATGTGCAGTGATTTATATGGTGTGGGGTTGGGTTGTATAAGCTTTAACACAGACAGGAGAGCTGGTTGAGAATAATGACCTGCCCCCGACAGACTGCGTGGATGGTCTTTACGGCTATGGGCTCAGACTGCCTTACCAAACATGATGTATGTGACGGTTAAGGGCTGGTCAATCCACACAGATAACACACAATTCGTTTTTTTCTTTTCTTTTTTTAGAAACTGAATAAAAAATATTACTGGTCAAATTTAAATGGATATATAATGTTACGAGACCAAGGAACAAAACACAATGAACTGTGGAACCTATTTTTAAGCTCCTTTGACTGGATAATAACTTCTGCAGGTACCAGTAAAAACTTTAGCCCAATCCCAGATACATTCAGTTCAGGATATACAGCACATTTTCCCACCCTCGCCTCCCATCACTATAGAACATTTACAAATTCTTCAAAATAGACAACGAAGGGCCAGTTTGGAACAGACTGGGGTCTCAAGGCCAAATAATCGATTATTTGACCTTTGGTCTGGTCCATTCAAAAAAATATATTTTCCACAAAGCAAAGCCAACACTTGGATAATAACAGCCACTGAATTGGGGAAACATAAAAAAAAGGAGAATGAAGTTCAAGATTCAACTTCTTGCTTCGAATTTGCATTGCCTGGTGACATTTTTGTTTGTTTAAATAATTGACACTCTTTAAAACGTCTGTTAGATACAAAAGACCGCTCGCTCCTGGGGGCCTTGATTACGTTCAGGAAATGACGCGTGAAACAAAGTCATCATTCTTTCAGCAGGGAAAGCGCAATCGATTATATTTTTCAGTGTTTACTTGTCAAAAACACGCCACCAACGACGCTTTATGGCAGAAATAAAACTAAATAAATACCTTAAATCTACCAAATTTTCTCCACCAAGGAAGGAAGTCTGCAGTGAATCGATAAATTCAGTGTGAACGGTCACATGACGTCCCTGAGCACTGAAATGAAAACTCCAAACCATCTCATACACTGGAGGATGAAACGTAAATGATCGTGTCCAAATTACGATGACTTAATTTCCGTATTACATGTAATACTTAATGATAAATTGACATCTACAAGAAGGGTCTCGACGGAAATCAGACGGCCTGGGGGATTAGGGATTTAAGACTTTAAATATACAATTTAAAAAATAATAATGCTTCAAAAACATATGATCTGCCTCAGTCTCCAACATTACCAAGGGAACGCCTGTTTTTATTTTACCAAAATATCCAACAAGATACCGGACGCGCTGATAAATAGAACGATGCCGGCGGCTTCCATCAGTTGCTTCACAGCCAAGAAGGTTTTCTACTATGAGAATTAAGTAATGGAATAGAAAGAATTCACATAAGATTCATTTTGCATAATCCTTCCAATTCTTGATTAAGGATATTAGGGAACCCTACTCTGAACGATGACCATTGTCTTTTAGCGAATCACACCTTAAAACTTCCTTTGAACAAATATATAAAGTGCGTGGAGTGTATGATATATCACCGACCCACGATAAAATACCAAACACATAATAAATGTAACCACGTGCAAAACGGTAACTTGCTACTCAGATTTATCTAACTTTCCCTCCTCCCCGTAAAGTAACATTTTGTAAACAGTCAGTAAATTGAGATAAAATAGCAGCATGAATAAATTATCAAATAAATTGGAAGTTATTAATCATTAAACTTCCGACGGAAAGAAAAAAAAATTCAAACGCATTACCCTGCGCCTTAAAAGATCAACGCCGTACGCTAGAACAGATCGTACGGCGGCAACGTCATTTTAATTCTGAGCAAATTATAATCAGACAAATTATGTGGGCGTCTTATTTTCCATTACGAATTATTCTTTTTGGAAAATGTTACCAAGTTGCCCAAATCTGAAAGAGAGCCCATTCGCTAGACCCACGGTCGTGTTCGTAAACGGACTATATTCGACCAGTACAGTCCAATACAAACAAGTTGTGTCCACTTAATGACATAAACCACAGCAGCTCCAATATCGTCAAACGAACCACAGGCGTAGCCTATTCCACGGCAAACAAAAACAAACAAAACAAAACAAAACAAAACAGCCGCTACCATGTCTATTATTTCTGTCGAAATAAAAATCAGTAAAATAATAAAGAAACAAAGCATCTAGATTGTATTCATACACAGCGTTATGAGGAATCTTACGTCCTTGAATCTCTATTTCAAATGCAAATAAATCACGAGTGGAGAAAAGTTCCAAGCGAAAAAGCAGGTCATTAATATATAACTAAATAAGGACTTTTAACCATTTTGGGGAAACTTGGTCAGACTTGATGCGACAATCGTTTAAATACGCGAAAACTTACCCCTCACACAGAGAAGAGACATTGCTAGAGCTTGGGTTGCAGGGAAATCCTGTTGAAGTTGTGAGAGTTGACTCAGGACAAAGCGCCTCCACTGGGATATGTTCCATCCGCTGATAGACTAGAAACCGGTAGCCCCTTCACTTTTACAAGCGTTTAACACTTCATTTGCAGACAACGGGAGGACGCGCAAAGGAACCGTTAAAACTGAAGCTAAAGAGCGCCAACTCCCCACCTCGTAACGCCATGATGGACATTATAAGTAATTCACCGAAGGTGCGTGGTACATAAAAGCGATAAGGGCGGTTCCGAGCCAGGCGTAAATCCATGGAGGATATAATTCTGTCAAAAGGGTGGAGTATAATTTAGGTTTAACCAATGAGTAAACAGGGGGCGTATCGGTGTAGGAACCCGCTTGAAGGAACAGGTGGTGACGCACCAGCAGGGAAAATGGTCAGGATGGTACCACGCCACTCGCACAGAACGTGGTAAATTCGGATGTTATCAAGCGAGTGAAAGAGAATTTAAGCTTTATTTCTCTGAAAAGTATTTGTTGACACTGCAAAATCATGTTATATGTAACAAATATCTATTATGAATCATTTGTAAACATTTGTTTGACCATATAAACTATATGAACAATAGAGTAGACAATAGACCCACTCTTAGAGCCCGAGAGTCTTGTTCAGCACTAGTATAGATGAGAAGGGTTATTTATTAGGAATAAATCATATTAGCCACGTCTGCTTGCGTCATTAAGCGATCAGAATCTCTAAGTGAGTAGATGGTGAGAGATGCCACTCCATCGAATTCATTGCAAAACAAGATAATTGCCTCTCGCTCACACCTTCTTTGTCCGTGGTATAAATAGTATAATGACATTATTAATAAAATGTGATTAATGTAAAGCGGTGACAAGGAAAGAACAGCTGTGGTGTTTCTGTTGTAGCTCTCCTTTGGTGGAGTCTGATTTTCTTTCAATTTCATACCTGTAAGTTATTGTGAGGCAGTCTGAAGAATATGAAATCCTAAATGACAGTATATATCAGCATCACTATATATCAGCTAACGGTGAGCTGTTTCATCCGTTCCGTGTCAATTTTAACTGATAACAATACACATTTATTACATTCCTTTTACAGCATATTTTTTATTTTATTTTAACTCTTATCATTATCATTTAAAACACCTCAAAAATTCTGTAATCCAGTTATGCAGTCAAATTGTTATCTCTGCAATCGGAGTGTGTAGCTTTCTTAATAGTACATGGCCCAACATGGCCCAATCAACTAACGGACCTTGTTATAATTATCTTCTGAATTTCCTTCCTCTAAAGCTAAAGCTAAAGCACTACATGACATAATTATGGCCAGTAAAAAAGTTATCTGAGTTTTTCCGTTGGATGCTGGTTTTTACATTTTATTTCATTTTATTCATTTGCTACCTGTAGATTATTGTCCTCTTATATATTTGAAAACAAATTTGTTTGCAGATTAATTAATATTGCATCTACATATTTGGTTAAATCTGCTGGTCAACCTGTTTTTTGCTATGACAGCAATATGTTCAGAATCTATGTGGGAAGGACATCTAGTGGTTGAGTTCTTGGCAATGTAGGACATTCATCTCATGACTGGCTGTTTTTTTCAGGGGCAGATGTCTTTTTCATCTGCATTCAATACATTTCAGAGTAAAAACACAGATATTAAGAGCGGTCTTTGCTGTCTCCCTGTAGTTAGCTGCACAGTGATGGGCAGGTTGCATTCTCACAACCTTAAAAATAACATTATTAGGATGTTTTTGAATTCAAAACTGACAGCTCGCATTTTTGGGTGGCCACGTTTTAATGTTAAACCAGGAAAATTCAGATGTGAGACCAGACCAATCTGGCAATATCTGGTCATCACAACTTTAAGGCTTAAATAATCTGCCACAATGTGAATTAATTGATTTAACTTCCCTTCCATATCCGTTCTGCCAGCCTGCCTTCCACAGAGTAATAAGAGTTTAATAAGTATTTAATATCAATTCAATTCTTTGTTTTGCTTTCATTTTGCAGTCACTACAGACGCCTAAAGCTTTCACTTGTGTGAGGGCAGAAATGTTTTGTTAAAATAAATAAATCAAAACGCTGAATGGAAGAAGAGGAGATGTTTTAGAGGGAATGAAGGATTCCACAGCTGGGACTTTCTTGGGGAGGGATGGCCATTCTCACGCGTCCTTTACTCCCAGCATGCACTTGTGTCAGGAAGTACATCCTCATCATCCCCGCCCTTTAATTGGACATGCGTACTGAACACTGCCTTGGAAGGCAGCCCTTTAATGGGACATGCATACTGAACACTGCCTTGGAAGTCAGCCCTTTAA
>JAOYSI010048130.1:3944-24228 GCA_025775065.1 Hiodon alosoides | reverse complement strand
TGTGTCTATGTGTGTGAGCCTGTGTGAATCATTCTGCATGCCTGTGTGTGTGAGCCTGTGTGAATCATTCTGCATGCATGTGTGTGTGAGCCTGTGTGAATCATTCTGCATGCCTGTGTCTATGTGTGTGAGCCTGTGTGAATCACTCTAGAGTTAGTCTGTTTAAAGCATCAGACATCAGTGTGCAGAAAGTACTGTGTGGGCTTGGAATAAAGGGATCTATCTCCCATTACGTCACACACAGATAATCACATTTCTGGCAGAGAGAGTGCCATTAGAAGGTGCATTCTCGCAGTGAGAGGGAACAGAGTGAGAACTGAGGAAATCTGGGACTGCAAGATGGTTTTCTCTCCTCAGTTGGGCAGACAGTGGCTGAGGGTACTTACTGAGATCTGCCCTCCAACATAAACACTAAACCGCACATCAAAACTCAGCCTCGTTCCTCTCTCGCTCTGTCTTCTGTCACATCCAAGGAATTTCAAATAAGTATATATTAGAAATAATAACTGCAAAAATGTGACCCAAATTTCTATCTGAATAAGAATTGATCAGCGAACCCACAGCATTAATCATTATACAAAAGTTAATGAGGTACAGAAATTATTCGATATTAAACATTATTTTTGACAACCTCAGCAAAGCTTCGTAATTGCAGAATCCTACAATGGCCCTGTAAAATACATTGGTATGTGCCAAAAAATAAAATAAAATAAAATAAAAAATGAAGTATCCTGAATGACGTAGCAAGAATCCAAACTGATAAACACTTTTCAGCACTTTGTCATTTGACTGAAAATAAATGATCACATTGCTTTCAGACAAACAGCAATGAACCGACAGTATGGAGGTTTCAGCCAGTGCAGTCTGAAGGACCGTAGGCTGTCATGAGTGGGTGATGTGACAGGTGGTGAGTGTGGAGAGGAACGGGCTGGAGAGGGAATGCAGAATCCTGTGATCGGTGCTTTCGCCCTGGCTGTCTCCGCCCTTCACTCGCCTCACCGCACCCGGGGTCACATCTCGGCCAGCGTTAACCACTCAATACCGCCGCGGCGTCTCACGAATCGGGAGTCTGCAGGCTGGCAGTGTCGTTGAGACGCTTGGCCTCTCCTCCAATCAGCGCTCAACCTCTCGCTGACAGCCCGATCCTGCGACAATGGGGTTTTTCTCATGGAAGTGTGACAGCAATGTTTCACTCTTTAAATCATTATCCTTTTTTTTTTTGTCTACAACATAACTACAACCCTTTCTTCCTTGTTCCATGGGTTGTACGTTTTTGTGCTCTGTTTTACCACTTCTTCACATAATAAAATATAATGTCTATAAAAAAGAACAGCAGTGGACTGAGGAGACAGGATATGCTCTATCAAAAAGGGAAAGTGAAGCCTGGATTTGTGGGGAGTGGGAGGAGGGTAGATTGATAGTCGTTTTTCCCACAATGCCCTGTTTTCCCTATTCCACATTCCATTAGAAACAAATTATTTAAAAAAATGCAAAAGATCATCCTCAATCCACTCACAGAGTACTGGACTATGATTGACCCCCAGAGCAACGTACTTAATAGAGGGGTTAATGAAGCAAAGGGACGGAGTGTGCTGTGTCCCGGTAGGGGGGCATTGCTTGTGGCTGTACGCATCTGGTCTGCGTAAACATCTGCCAGTGCAAACACACCTGTGTGACCTGTGAGATCAGAGAGACGTGAGTGTAAAATACACCTGTTTGACCTGTGTGATCAGAGATGTGAGTGTAAAACACATGGAGGGTATGTCACTGACACTGACACAGAAATCCTACCACCAAGCAGCCTTCTTCACGACCGGATTGCTAATGGGAGCCGTACTCGTAATCGTCAGGCTGCCACAATGGATCTGACTAAACCACACCGTATATTTCACTTTGCTTGATCCCTTATGGCGGTTATGGTCGTAAATGTGATTAACGTTTTATATTTATGTTGAATTTTATCATCAAATCTGTTTTATATTAGTATTTCTCTGATTGTCTCGTATGAACTGGTGTAGGGCTATCCAGACCACGCGTTATCGTTAAAGAATCAGAAGAGACCGTGTCCAAAAGGCCTGCAGGCTGACCACATTCTTGCCCTTCCAGCATGACGTCTGAATCAGAATAATCCAGTTTCTGACAAGATTCCTGCTCCTCTGACACATAAACAAGCACTCATTTTTGAATGGCCCGGGACCTGGTGGAGCGGGGTGACACCGTGAGAGGTGCGTCGCTGTGTGCTGCACCCAGCGGAGGGAAGAGGGATGCAGCCCAGCAGCATGTCCACAGGACGTCCCGCAGAAGGAAAACACAGCTGTGTTTTAGATGGACGTGTTTATTTGACATCCCTCACATCGCCGTGTCTTGCTTTTGAACTGACTTCGTTTACCACACTCTGACGAACAGGCGAGGAACAACTGGTCCAATCCATTTCGAAAAGCTTGTCAGACAAGGGCAGCATTACGTCTGTAGCTGAGGGTCTACATCTTTTACACTGACAAATCCACTTGCTGAAGATCTGTGACTTAACGATCTATAATGGATATTAGCCCAAATTTCTGGATCTTTGAAAAAACTAAGGCTGAGGCTGGAAAATGAATCCACAGTACGAAACAAGAACCTTGACTTATCTTTCAGTGGGATTCGTTTTATCTCAGCGATATTTTCTTATTTTGACAATCTGGGTTAGTCTAGTCTAAGAACACCTCAGTCTTTTTCTTCTTCATTGCTCTGGTGTCTCATACACTTATTATTATTTAACGTATTTGACTGTACAGCTAATTTAATTTTACAACAAAATCTCACAGAGCTTTGCGTATGAGCTTACGCGTTAGGGAAGAAAACTACGATTGGGTAGAAAGAAAAAAAGAAAAAAAACCCAGGGACCTCTTTGGATCTAAGTCTGGTGGCTATACAAACAGGCTAAATGAACATCCTTTAAAGATGGACGCTGCATCTGATTTCCCAACACAATTTGGTAGCCGTGAAGTAATGTAGATGGGTTGTAAAGACTAAGATTTGTTGATGCAAACCCATTTTAATGTCTTTGAGGCTTAAATCTAGCCACCTATAGATTCACATTGATAAGTACATCTGTATATAGCCTGCTTAAAAAACTAACTAATAATAAATAATAAATAACTAGTCTCATTACCAAGGAGCAGATTATATGTTATTAGTTGTATTTTTCTTGGAGCAATATTGTATTGACTCTGCAAACATATTACCTTCATTTACTTAATGTTTGTTCGAGATTTATCTGAACATATGAAAGTAAGAGAATGTATTTGGCAACAGGGAAGTTTGGCTAATTGATTATCTACACAGATTCTACAAGTCTGTGAAACTTGTCCTTTCATGCACAAGGCTCCCGCAACTAACGCAAAAAAACACATCAAACAGCAGCTATTTGAATGGCAGAAGCCAAATGTGTTTCCATACCCATGCAAAAATCACCTGTGGTTTGCATTGCTGAGTACAAAAATTCCCACCGCAGAAAATCCAACGCATGCGGATCAAAGTAATTAGTTCAACGCAATCCACCGAGATCTGTGCTCACGGAGTGAGAATCAGTCAGTGATCATGCATGCAACACCGCCACCAGCCCCCCTCCCTTTGATAACGCGAATATATACCGTTCCTCAAATAGACAGACTGATCAGAGATGTCGCGGTAGCTTCCCGGTTATGTAAACAATGTGGCACTCGTAGGCTACATCCCGTAATACGAACCAATAAAGCAAAAACGAAAATTGTCCGCGGGGAAGTGGCAATCGGGCTTTAAAGAGCAAGATGTCACATTTTCGCATCGATCCTTGGCGCGTCTATTTCTTAGCGCTCCTTTTCCAAACCACGTGTGCGTCTGTTTGCAGTAGTGTGCAGTGGGCATGCGAACGATCAACGTGAACATACCGGTTACCGCGAAGGATACCCCTGCACTAAAGCCCACCCACCCCAAATCAGACGTTGAAAATATCTCACTTTCTGATAAATGACAGCTTGCAGAAATATGGTTATACCTAATGTATCTCCATTACGACACATCTAGCAGTATCGGGATCTCAATACGTTCAAATATGTAATATTTACTGTATGTGCTATACAAATTATATATATATATATATATATATATATATATATATATATTCTATACTAGTCCCTTAACGCTTGTCGTGAGCGGCCGTTTTTCTCGGAGAATGTTGCAGTTCTGAGACCGAACTACATCCCCAGTCATGCAGGACTATGCGGGTTCGCGGTACCTTTGTCCAGCATCGCTTCCTAAGGAACCCATCCTCCGCGTAGACATCGGAGGATTGACCCAGGTCAGTTCAGGGGTTTTCTGAGCCACGGTCTTCACATATGGGTCAATTTCGGAGGGTGACGGCGTCAGCTTTGCTCCAGCCATCCCACATCAAATGCTTGTCCCTCTAGGTTCAATATTCATCCCACCGCAACATAAACACACTTCAGCTGTCAGCTGCAACCAGCCCTCCGTTTTGTTCACGCTGCAAATTCCCGCACGTTATTGGCCAACGGTCCTGACAATCTTATTCTTTGGAAGCTGTCTTTTTCGCTACGAGAGGCAGAGCGCACATTTTCCTCCAGCGTGAAGCGTTTTCTAATCGTATCTACGTGGGCTGCCTCCCATAAACGGCTTTAAAGGGTCCTATAACGGTCTAAAATATGAACAGTAAACATATATGTTGACGCACACGCTGTGCACTGAGCGACGAAATGTAATTTTCAATTTTTTTTGAAAAATTGCTTAAACTGACAATGTGGATTTTGTGTGCCTGTTTCATTCCCGAAGTTGGATAAATCAATATCTCTAATACAACTTGTGATTCCTCCTAAATGTTTAATGTTCCTGAAAAAGGAAATACAGAAAATGGTTTGTCCCAGTATTTCTATACTTATTTCAGCAAATGGCTTCCATAAACATGCTTTAATTTATTTTTAACCAGAGAGACAAAGGAACATATGAAACTATTCAGGGTCATTTGGACCTGAGCCTAACCTAGCAGAAACAGGGCTTGGACCTGGGTACTAGGGATGGAACGCCATCTATAACAAGGCAGGACACACACACACACAGACACACACACACAGACACACACACACAGACAGACACACACACACACACACACACACACACACACACACACACACACACACACACAGACACACACACCAGTTTGGCAGTCACTAGTCCACATAACCCAATCTCATTTTTGGAATGTGGGAGGAAACCAATGCAAACTTACGAACTCCACTCAGACAGTAACCAAGCCAGATTCAAACTCACAACCACGGCACTGCAAAACACCAACGTCAACCACTTCAGTTCATTGTTTTAGCCCTTAGTAAAGCAGTTTATGTGAAATACCCAACTAACCACATAAGGGGTACAACATCAACTCCCCTCCAGGGATCTCAATCTTCATTACCTTTTCTGTACTACCACCTACTAGACCAACACACCGACAATTTGGGACTATTTATAAGTACACAACCTATGGTTACTAAGACTAGATTGGGACAAAACAGTAGGTTACCGGGGATAAGCAGACCATAACTATATGATGTAATTTAGGAGTAGGGGCGGTTTAGGTACATTACTGAATTTGCTGTGTAGTCTTGGTACACATAACCCCTGAGTAGATTGAGTTTGCTGTTTTGAATCCAGCTTGTTATTAGCCAACTGTGACTGGGAGAGCACGTCAGCACTGTACAATTGGCATAGGGCCATCCAGGCTGGGGTGGGTTAAATCGGCAGGCCTTCCCTCAGCTCGTCACAAATGAGCGCCTCCTACTGGCTTCCCAGGTGACTGCAGGCTGGCAGTGCCGTTGAGAGGGACAGCTGAACCTCAGGCTCTTAGGAGTCACAGCGAAGAGCCAAGATACATTAGCACAATTAGTGATGCCAAATTAAAGAAGAAAATAACTCATGATTGGAAAAGTGGGTAAAACTATCTAACTGAAAACCTGAATGGGCTCTTATCTTGAATTTGATCTTTTTTTTCTTATCTGTATTTTTTATAAATTTAACTTGTTAAGCTTTTTTTTATCTAATAAGTCAATTGTTAGTTTTTGTATCATTTATTTATTTAAAAACGGCCATCTATTACTTTTCACTATATTAGTTTACTCGTACTGTTTCTGGTTGGCCTCTGCAAAATGCTGTTTGATAGGTCCACTGCGAAGGCACAGTCGCAGCCAGTCATATAACAGGAGCTTAGAAACAGGAGTGGCTTGAAAATCACAGCCGCATGACGCTAGACACAAGCAAATAGTGCACTTTCTGCGGTTGTTCTAGCTCTCTCCAGTTGATTCTTTTCTGAGTGTCCCATTTGCCTCAGCAACATTTCCATGTTCAGAGGAGAACTTTAACTCCTGATTTCCATGCCGGATTTCTCTTGATTTGTGTGTTATAAAGGCATGAAGTTTGTTTGAAAAAAGTATTTTTTTTTTTAAATGCACGTATATACATCTACACGTATGCGTGTGTGTCCATGAGAGTTAGGGAGGGTGGCCTGGCATACAGAACACGAGAACATGGCACACAAGGGAGATTTCTGCTACTTGTTACCACAAGGTCCTGGAATACGTAAACACTAACCAGAGAGCTAGTGCTTATCGACAAATGCCTTCGCAACTCTCATGTTGGGCTGTGAAAGGATCATGACGTTAGGAAACAGAGAGCCACGCAGAGAGTAACAAAACCCGTTTGCTTCTTCATCCAGGATGCCCATTGGTCAACTGAGGCTGTTACATTGGTGCCGTGACTCGGTTACCTGACCAACGCCTATCAAAGTGTGCACTGGACTGTAGTGTGACATCTGCTGTTCACTGCTGCAGGGAGGAATGTGAAGCTGCGTCATGCTGGTGGTTTGTGTTGGGTAGTTCAGTAACTACAGCAAAATTATAGATGTCGCTTCAGTGTCCCAACTTGCTACAAATAGGCCAGCTGCTGCACACCAGAGCCACAGCAGCCTGTTGCCCAACTAAACACAGCTCCGGTGGGTCATGGCTAGGAAGGCCATGGTGAAGGAAATACAAATTAAAATCAATACGGCTGTCCTTCGATAGAGAACCACATGAACTAGAGGCAGTACGAAGAAGTAAGGCGGTCGTGCACTGAAATGAGAATCGTGACGGCAGATCACTGCACATTCTTGGCAGGGAGCGTTGCCTGAGAAACTCGGAGAAGAGGATATAGCGACACCCGGTGGCCACCGTGTGAATTGTATCTTTATTCTGTTCCGAAACGTCGGTTCTGACAGCCAAAACAAAAGAACACAGGCATGCACAGCTCCTACACCAGCATTAGAAAAAGGCAATAAATAATTCAGTTCATCCCTCAATCTAGTTGATGAATTTGCTTTATCAACTGTATAAAAAATAAACATGCCAAGTGTAGTAAGTGTACTAAAAGCAGTCAAGAGGGATGGATATCTGGATTTCACAAAACTCACATAAACCAAATTTATTTGGTATTTACTGAATGCAAGGCACATCCTGGGGTCCTTTGTCTTCTGTTTACAAACATTGTGTTCTCAATGCAATGCAGCAGCAGCAGACGCAATCATTAAACACCTCCACCCTGAAGGGGCCCGGAGCAAGGAGGTGGAGGGGTACCCCTCTGAAAACCATGCAACACATCACTTCCTCCTCCTGTGGTTGTCACTACAAATTAAAACACGACAGAAACCCAAAGGCAACCATTACAGTTGGTTCAACAGCGTCGCAAACAGATGAGAAGACAGTACAAGTTAAATCCCTGCACCAGTAAAACAAAGGGAAAAGGCACGCTAGCCTGTTTTACAATTAAACCCTGCCTGTGTTTGGATAAGAAAGGATTGGTAAGCAAAGCCAATCTTCCGGATCCCCGTTCTGTCAACGGAAGCTGGCGTTTAGCTCAGGACGATTTGTGATAATGAGACTAACTAGAAATCACACAGCAGACAGTACATATAAGTGCAGAAAAGATTCTGAACAAGACCAT
This sequence comes from Hiodon alosoides, assembly GCA_025775065.1. Lineage (NCBI taxonomy): Eukaryota > Metazoa > Chordata > Actinopteri > Hiodontiformes > Hiodontidae > Hiodon > Hiodon alosoides. Next base: position 16,224 of record JAOYSI010048130.1, on the reverse strand, counting down.
AGCGGCGGTGTCTAATTGCCCTGTGTTTCATTGCTATGGGCATTGGGACCGTAACTCGTCTCCAATGGGCAACTTTGGGAAAAATAGAAGGGGTCTGAATTACAAAGAACATAAAACGCTTCTCAACACAACTAATGGATATGAAGCCTGTGGAGTCTATGCTCCACAACGAATATAATAAAAAGAAAACATGTCTCTTTCCTACTCTTCCTCCCATCCACGGCCTCAGACAGTGATCTCAGCAGTCAGCATAGACCGATGCTTCACCAAACCGCAGATCTTACCTCGACAGGTACTCCCAGGGGAGACACACATGGTCTGAATCAGTAAGGGCAAGGTGCGGCAGAGGAGGTGCTGTAGCAGTGTTATGTGAGAGTGGGGTGAGAGAGAGAGGGCGGCAGCCAAGCTGGTGTGGAATTCCCTAAAAGTTAGTGGGAGGATTAAAGAGGCTGTTGGGATAGGGGTGAATCATCAACCCCCTCTCTCGGAAATGGCCTCTGAAGCAGTTTTCCCCTTCAGATAGTCAGGCCAGTCGGGCTGATCGGAGTAGATTCCCTTTCAGGGCTCTCTAATGCCCACCCACTCCCGGTCCTGGTGACTAATCCCACCCGCAGTCTAGACCACACCAGCGGGCAGGGTCAGCTGAAGCCCCGAATGATGGACCTCCTCGGCACCGAGAGGACTCAGATGGCGATGAATCAGTCCTGAATTCTCCTTCAACCTCACTCACAGTCAAAAGAGTTGGCCCCTTTTCGTCGTGATGTGGGCTATTGACTTGCATCATTTCAATTTGCAGCGGAAGACACACTCAACGAGACCACAGTTGTGCCTGTTTCTCAAGCGCTCTAGGATATGCAGATGGGGGCAGAATTCAAGAGACGACATTAGGTCACTGTGTAGGCTTGACTAAGAATAGACACACAACGTTTATGAGCTGACAAGGATTTGGACCACTAAAGGTACATGTCGGTCTGTTCAAGGGTGTTTGTTAAGTACATAGAAATATAAAACAATAACGCTGATGTAGTTACAAAACGGATTTCATGGGAGCATTGACGTGAGTGATGTCACACACAGAAATGCACACACGTATACAAAAATAATGTAACTTTATTGTTTTCTTTAGCGGTGATTTTGCCTATATTTCTCTGGTCAGCTAAGCAGAGGCGATATTTTAGCTTGCCCTGTCACTCCCGCCCCATTGGCTGAGGCCCTTCTATCCAGCAAGTGGAACCAGGTTGATCATCACTCCCACTGACTAACACAACATGACCACACCACATCGTGACAGGACTTGGAGAGACACTTCCACTTTGGTTGCTTGGGTGTAATTTTTCACTGGCTTCCTAATCAAATGAAACAGGCTTTGCACTTAATGTCCAGATGGGAGGTCTTTTTTTCTACATGTATTCAATTCTTTTCCAACCATATTTACCTTGTTCATGTCACTTTCGCACTGTGAAGGGGCTGGATGTTCTCTGCTTAAATGGGTCATCTTTATCTACCGCCAGCAATTACACAACGTGGTACAAAATTGGCACATTCCATTTATTAGGTCAGACGGTGTCACAAAAAAATAAATAAAATAAACGGTTTGTGAACAATTAGCACGGAGAAATGAACCGGAATTTATTTTCAAAAGAGTGCACATATTATTTCCATTAAAGTGCTGTACTTCATCAAAAATAAAGAATATTTATGATTCAGCGTCAGCAATAGCCTCTACTGCTTGTCAATCATCCGCACTTCAAGGTAACAGTGTGAATGTTCCTCTTCAGTGCCCACACAGTCCTGGAGATAATGAGAGTGCCATGTGGAGATTCCCCTCCTGAACACCCACGCTTCTGCCCAGAGCGCCCGCACTGTCTCATTCCTCACGCCAAGCCGAGTCGAGAGTTGGGGGAGTGGGGGTTGTTGGATGCTACTAGGAGGCCTTGAGTCACCCTACCCTGGTTGAGCTCAAATAATCTTAACCAGCCCTGGAGATGCATCCTTGAAAATCTGAGCTCAAAATTTCTCCCGTTTAAGGTTTTGTCCACATGACCATGATGAGCAATGGCGACCACTCCAGAAAGTTCAGAAGCACAGCGCTCTCCACACATCCTGTCCTCTGCCCAGTGACCTTCTCATCACTTGACATGGTAATGTCTGCAATCTGGGTTTTAAAGTAGGACTGTGTTTATATCTGTTGATGTCCTTTTACACAAGTGCCTGGATCTGTCAGTGGGGGGGGATTTCTGCACAGAGAGAGCCTCGAGCTTAAACTCTCTCAGGACTGATTAAGTCACTTATCTTTAGTACAGTATTTATTACACCATTACCAACTTCAGCTATTTGGTTCAGTGGGGGAAGTTCCTTAAAATGTCCAGACTTGCCGGTGCTCAATTATTTTTAATTGATTCTGCTCTACCAGCTACAGTTTCTGTCCTCTTTCCGTGAGCTTTAAGTATACCTGCAGAAAGTCATGAAGACAGATCTTACCCCAAGGCTATTTACTTAATCTTTAAGACGTTATCCACAGGGGCTGGTTGACGGAGCCTGTGCCTCACATCGACTCATCCCAATGGCCTGGTAGACAGATCAAGGGATTACAGCGTCACGGGCGGATGGAGAGCTAGACCTCCAGGCTGGTTTTCAAAATCAAAAAGGACAGAGGAGATTAGCTGAGTTCTGCTCTACTCAACGTCAACATCAGCACCTCTGTCCCTCGTGGGAAGAAAAGTTTCCCAGTCAGTCAAACACAGTCTTTCCACTGGCTGACAGGGTTGCATGGTTTCCATCCGTTACATTTTCATTCAGGGTCTTCGGTCACAGCCACCTTCTCATAAGGAGGAAGGCGCGTTTTGGTCCACGCTGGTCTTCAAAACACAAAACCAAACCGGCTTCATCATTTTCAGCGAGGAAAGGAACAGCGTGCACCAAGGTTGTCTGAGCCCAGCTCAGCTTTCCACCAGCTAAAACTAATAAACATTAATGTGGATGAGCTTAATCGACTCAAAAAAGCACTTCTGTAAACCACCATCAGAAACAAAGATAACTCACGTTCCTTTCATTCCACATGGCTACAGACACACACAGCTCAGTGAAAGACGATACCGGACACGGAAATGGTTGGGTAAATAATGACATGACTCTCAGTGCGGAACACATAGAGGAAATCTATCCCACGGTTCATTGCCTCTAAAGTATACAGATGTCCCAGACTGTACAACAGCATTCTCTCCAAATACACAAAGATTGGGAAAACCTGCTCCATAGTCATAAAGCCAAACTGCTCCAAACATCTGGGTAGATCTTCCTCATCTTCTTGTGTTCAGCCCTGCAAGTTCAGGGTTTTTCTCATTATTGCTTTCCGACAGATAAAGTGGCTTAGTAGGTAGGGCAGGGAGGCTCGCTGGTGCCCGGCTAAAGTTACTGCTGATACTCTGGTTCTGAATGCTGGGCAAGGAGAAAGTCAAGCCTGTATTTCAGCAAAATGTTGTGTCCTCCTCTCAGGCCCCTGAAGGCCACAGCTAATTAGAGCATACATCTCACGACACGGAGACACACGTTGACCCTGTCACTGCATTGTTAATAATACATTGAGCCACAAATCATGCTGGCCTTAGCAGGAATGACTGCACACGGTTATGTTTTGGAGGAAAAACCGCCAGTCCTCTCAAAAAACACTGGGTTCTCAAATTTATACAAGCCTTTGTGCTCCTCTGCTGTTGTATGGAAATCAATAAAAACACACTTTTCAGAAAATATGCAATCATTATAACTTCTTTGAAAATGTTTTTCTTTTCATTCAGTTCAGTTTTCATTACCCCTTCCTTCTATGAATTTCAGAGCGTATGCTCTGTCCCATAAGTGCCACAAGCCCAAATCACGCCAGAATCATGCGCGAATCATGCCCAAATCATGCCCAAATCATGCCCGAATGGTGTTAACACAACAGAAGAGAGTAAAATTAAAAAAGGGTGCGCTTTTGTTTAGTCACAAAAGCCGCCGTTGTTCTCTGAAATTGTTTCTGCATTTCTTAGGGGAATCATTGCTTTGACTTTAATAAATAGTCTGAGTGGAACTATTTTATTTAATTCCCAAACAGACTTAACTTTCAGACCAATAAAATTTGTATAGATTCAGAATTCAAAGTCAGTCTGGTTTTATCTGCTTCAATTGATATTTGTCCTCAAAACACAAAAAAATAATTTCAGTAGTCAGATACTCAGTAGTCGGATTCCACCTCAGAAGTTGGATAACTGTTATTAGTCTATACTAAATACGTTAACTATTCAGGTCCCTAAGGCACAGAGTTGCTCAAACATTTGTTATATAACATAAGTAACTCTACATGTTATATCTAACTGAGAAACAAAATGAAAAATGTGAACATTAAACCATATTCCTCCACCACATCCACCCAACTTTCAGGGGCAGATTCATGAAAGGCTGCTGAAAGGTTAGGCACATGTTTGTATGACAAAGCAGGTAAAGTTTGCAAACACCTTTCTGCAAACAGCCACGTTTGTCTCAGGTTCCAGTGACAACATTTATTTTTTCATAAAAAAAATTTCATAACTGAAATTGTATTAAATTGTAATTTGATCATTGTGAAACTACAGCATTGTAATGTACACCAGAAAATCGTGTCCGGAAAAAAAACCCACGGTACACATAAAAGCAGGACAGGGCTAGAGATTGGCACAGAGGCAAAAATAAATACGCGACATCATCAGAAGGAATAAGAAAGCCAAGTATAGACTTTGAAATTAACTGCTACGAGTGCTTCCATTTTTTTGAATTTCCCCAACTAAGCACCATTAGGTTCCTGGATCCCCCATGCAGATGCCAGTATAATGGCTTAATCACAAAACATCCCAGTTCTAGCCTTATATCCACCGCTTTGGACACATCTCAGCACCCGCGAGAGGAACAGCGCCCGGTCTACTGCGCGGCGCACCAGCCGTCCCAGGACGCAGTACCTGTCGTCGTTCTGAAAGGACTGGTCTCCCAGCAGCAGATCCCGGAAGCGGTACCGCGGCGGCAGGGGCGGCACCTCTGAATCCAACTCCGTCTTCCTCAGCGCGGAGATGTCTAGGAGGACTCCGCTGTTGCTACTGTTCTTCTGCGCCACCTCAGGCGAAGGCCTGCAGAGGTTTCGAAAACAAGGTAGGATACATTTCTGCCACTAACTAAATGCCGAACGGCGGAAAAATTTTTTGGAGTCCCATTTAAATTATGATCCCTTCCCGGAATAATTAGTCTAAACTGCTCTCCGCCAACGATGGCAAAAACAAGTTTATGACAAATTGCTGGAAGCTGGGTGAAATCACATCAGCCTGAACACAATCAGGCCCATTTGTTTAATTTTGTGGAGGACGATAACGAATATCCATGGAGCATTTTCCTTGGAGCATCCCATCACTTAATCAAACCTACAGTACATCGTCAAGCAGAAATGTAATATTGCAATTATGAAACAAATATGACCATTCAGATGGGCCTTCGAGTAACTTTGTGGTTTGTTGTCGTAAACTTAAACGACTTCATCTTTTTGATTTGATCAGCTGGAATAGTTTGTCCCGAGAATCACACCCTGCCAATCAGAAGATGGAAGATGTAATATGCACTGTCCCCTGGACAGAGCTGATGAAACCACAGAAGACCATTAGGAGAGCCAAATCACTATCTCTGCGCCTGCTGCTTCCTGGAAGATGATTCTATTGTTGCCTTGTCAGCTGTGACCACAACGAAATCAAACATTCTCGGATTCACCAATAAGTGAACAACAAGTGAGTTTGAATCCAAGTGAAGTGGAATCCCGAACATGCCTCAATAACAACGGATTAAAAAAACGACATCGGCATTATACAGTTATAGTTACTTGATAAATACTGCCATGACTTCCATGATAAACATGCAAAATAAAATAAAATAAGCACATTCCGTTGCAATGGGACACGTGGGTGGACATCCTCTGTCATATGAATTTGTGTGTGTGTGTGTGTGTGTGTGTGTGTGTGTGTGTGTGTGTGTGTGTGTGCAGGCACAGCGTCTGTAACACAGGCAAGTGTGCCCACACTTGCAACACGGAAATGTCCCCATCCCCTGGCTCAGCCGGACCCTAGTGAGTGATGCTTAACGCATGCATGCTGTGGCTTTGCCAGAAGCTATTACCTGTCGCCATGGGAACTCAAGGAGTGAGGCGGCGGGCTCATGATTTCCTCTTGGTGAGATTTGAAAAGAGGGGAAAGGGAAACAGTCATTAATATGTGTCCCATGGATGAATGCATGGGCTAAACAATGAATACGTTCTATTGGGACTGCTGTTTGCCCAGGGCAGAACAATTCCGTACTGAGTCTGGTCTGATTGGGTCACAATAGCACTGGAAGAAATATATTTTTACAGGGACAATTTCATTGTAGAGGGAAAAAAAAGACATAGATATTTTATAGGATGCAATACAATATACACCCTCGGGCGGGGTAATTGAACAATTGGCTGTAATGTCAACACCCTTTGACCATGCTGATTTAATCTGCAAAAAATTTTCGTGAGGCAGTTTGTGAAGTGCCTAACATTGAAATCAATGTTTTGGTCTGGTAAATGGGTTAAACGAAAGGAAATGTAATTCTTGTTAAGTTTGCAATGTGAACCATGTATTTTTATATGAAGACCTGCTACAGTCTGGACAGCAGAGCTTAAGGGTTCCTTTATATTGTGCTGAGGATGAGATAATTTTGAGATTCTGCCTCGCGTCAAGGTTCGACTGCCTGCATAGGTTTAGGGTTAGGATGTAATCATACACAGGGGTTTTGGTAGAATTGAGGATCAGGGCAAAGGGATCACACACTACTACTTATATTTACGTGAGTGTTTTTTTTTCCAGGTCTCATTGTCACTAAGGTTTTAAAAATAAAAATGTGTACTCCTTCTAATGCTATAACAAGCTCTTTGAATACTGCGGTTGCGCTCTTCAAAGAACAGATAAAAATTTCAGCGGGCAAAACCGGAACAAGGAACGCAAAAACGTCAACCTGAACTCAAAACAGATAGTATAACCACCAAACAAAAGCGAAGACTGCACAGAACGTACAGACGTCATCCAAAAGAACCAGAATAAAAAGAGCCTGACTGTGTGCACCTGAGCGCATACGTGCTCTGCACTCTGGTACATTAATCCGGCTGAGGATCCTTGGGGCCACCCATTAGCCCTGGTTGTGTGTCCCGGAGGCAGGGGGCCGTAGTCTGAAGCACAAACCCAAATAAAGTACACGGTGCTGCCATGAAACCACAAGAGAGAGATGATTGGAAGACAGTCTGAAGAACATATCTGTACACTGTGCTGTTATGGTCAGTTTAGTTGCTCTGCAGTGCTTTTGGTCCGCAATTTACCCTTCCTAATCACGCCGCGGTGAAATGACTGACTATTTCATTGAAGAACTGGGGAACGTCAGTGTTAGGTACACAGGCAATGACGTTTCTTCAGTCTGAATGAGAAGTGGCGTGCTGTAGTGTGGTAAAAGACTTTACCAGCATTGCTGTTGTACCCGTCAGCAAGGCGCTTGCTTCTGTAAACACCTGACTGTGTAAATATACATTTAAGCCATGTAGGTTGCTCAGATTAAATACGTCTATTAAGCAACTAAATAATAAAATTCCGCCGGCATTGAACGTAAGGTGTTGATCTGGAGGATTACTTCAGTGATGTTTCTAAAAATCTTTGAGCTGCGGTGAATCTGAGAAGATTATTAAACCAACTTTTGGACCACGCACTGCCCATGCTACAGAACCTCCATGTTTCCAACGTCTGCCTACAAAACTAAGAAGCAGAACAGGAATTTGAACTAAAGCTGTTTTTAGAATGAGACACAGAATCCGACTGGAGCCATTTCCAAGAGTCAAAGCACTCTCCATCATGAACCCAAGGACAAGAAACAAACGTTTCCCTTTCTAAGTTGTTCGGTCATCTTTAAAGGTAAAACATGATGGATCTCAGCAGCAGAATTATCAAACCGATGACTAACGAAAGACTGGCACACGGCCCGAGACTGCAACGTAAAAACAACATGGCCCAACGTATTCCATAATCAGTCAAAGCAGTCCATTTGGAGTTGGGTCATGTGACAGTCGTCCAACTCCTCTGCATCCAAAGCTCGCTAAATCTAATCGGGTCTTAGCGACGAGGGCTCCGTCCCTGCGTTCACAAGTGTTCGAAGTGCACACTTTTTTAGGGAACAGAGATCCCAACGTTGGCCCTGGGCCATGCACAAGCTGGGCCCTATGGTGAAGAAACCAAAATGGAGTGAGTGGCGCGCAGAGTGAGTGGGGGAGTGGCTTTCTTCTCGATCCCCATGCCAACGCACGCCTGGGTGCCCATACACCTGCATTACATCGATCAATAGGATGTGTTCAGATGATATAAAGTATCATAACTGCATTTTCCCAAAGGCATCATTTTAATTAATTGCACAGTTAGCCAATTTCCACCTTTAACTTGAATGTAGCTTTTAGGATTTCAGGAGGAAAAACTTTTTAAAAGTGTCTTTTTTGTGTGTTTATAAATTAAACCTTATCTGTTTTCAGCCTCTATTAATTTTTTTTAATTCTTAATCAATACGTTTTATATAGAACGGAGAATGGTCTAATTTATGCACGGAGGATTTATATTTAAAATGCTTTTTACTAACAAAACACACTATTTAGAGATGTATTTATTTATTTATTTATTTTTACACAGTGCACTCAGAACCATAATCCTACGAGCACGTTCACGATTTATCTCCGTCAAAATAAGCTAAACTAATTCTCATAAATTAATTATTACTGTACATAAGTGATTTGGATCACTTAAAATATTTTTTTTATAATTTGTGTTTATTCTGCCCACGAAATTTTTGTCAAATTAATTAATTGTTTTTATTTATGCATTTTATAATCTTCAGTTAATGGACATTCATATTTGTTATTCTCATTTACGTCCCCTCAAAATTAATATTTAGCCTACCAGGACCGTATTTTTTAAATTAAATGTTATATTAATTTAATGACAACTTCCAAATCCATACAGCGACGCGGTTACGTTCCATCAGCTCGTACCTAACAATCAATGAAAAACAAGACAGCGCAGAATTGAAGCGAATATTGGCAATCCGCAATAGCTAAATTTAAAGTTTGATGAGAGATATTAATGCACTGTGTTGAACAGGCTTCTGGTTTCTCGAGCGTTAAAATCGACACATAATTCTCAAATCCAAATTGCATCCCAATCTACAATAAAGAGGACAGTTGAAAATGAAAATCTACCTGAATGAATTTGTGAGCGGTCCCTTCATAGTAAACCAGCGTTTGGTTGGCATAGCATTCGCTACACATTTTGGATGTAGGTTGTCGACGAGGGCTTCGGTCCCGTTCAAAGCTCCGTTTTCCTTGCAAAATCGCATCGGAGGCCAGGCCAGCAGCTATACACACTCTCAACCCTGCGTCAGGGGAGCGCTGGGAAGCTACGCTGTCCTGGTTCTTCCACCGAGCATGTCTTGCGTGCGTGTTGCTTTGTTTATTCACTGAAACAGAACATCTCCGCAGTCTTTACTTTTCGTAAGGTTTAAATTAGGTTTAAAACTAAAGTGTTCAGTTACATTAAAATCTATATATTTTTTTCTTGTTTTATTAAATATTGATATTTGCAATATTGTTGAAATATTATGTTTCTTTTAAATGTCAGTGAAACTACCTTGGGCATCCCGGACATAAAATTATCACTGCAGCAGATCCACTGTTCCTTCGTAAATTGGTAGACGCTCTGAAGGAACCCCGAGACCGAGTAGCATTCCTTTTTAAACATTTAAACGCTCCATCTACTGGAAAACCTTGGAATTGCCGTGTTTCGTATATAAAAACACGTGTCGTAAAGCGAAGTCAATGCCTCTAAATATTGAATTGTTTCATTATGTTACGTTATGTTACGTTAAATATTAATATGTTAATTTGCATTATTTGTATTTTAGGCATCTACATGCGTACACAGTTATATTTATCGAGGCTATTGGTTGATTAAATTAAGTTGATATAATTTATATTTCAGTAGTTCTCAGTTTTGGATAAGGTTTTTCAAGACCAGAGTCCAGATCAGGTCTGTTCGAGCTCATAATAAGACCAAGTGGGGTTGAAGACATCCATCTGACTTCGACAGAACGAGCTATTTTCACGACTTCCACCATGGTGTTTCCTGTGATGTTTAGAATACTAAGTACAGAAAAATATACGCCCGAAGATTGTTTTGAGATTAATTAAAAAGACGTGCTTAATTCGAAGTGATTGATATTCTAAAATTAAGTTGACGATATTCTATAAATAATATTAAAGCTCATTAGATCATTAATTCGAGAACAATGCATCTTAAAAGAATGACGCCTTTATGTTACACTGTCCTTCCAGGAACACAAGTAACCTAACGTGGCAAATCAGATGCCGCCACTGGCTACCGCCATAAACATTACATTATGGCTACTAAATAGCATTTGGGCGGGGAAATAAAATAGAACAACCCTGCTGTTTGCCTGTCTAAACCTCATAAACTGCTCACAGTTTATCCATTCCTGTTGGGGAAGGGGTTTGACATGATATTCGACTCAGCAATTAGCCATTAACCCTAGCATCCCATCCAGGGACGAGCAGAAAGTTCCTCAGGGGCAGGGGCTCAAATGTAAAAAAAATAAAAATAATTAAGGGCTATCTAATTGTTTGTTATTTAATGTTGAGAGGAGCACTTTGGGAAAAGGGCATGTCCTGGAGCCCCCAGAGCTCCTCCCTCTGCACGTCCCGGATCCAAATCCCGTTTCGAATATAATTTTGCATTTATTTCCACTGTCTTAGCTCTTGATACGGCTGTAGTGGGAAACTGTCAGAACGTGTTTATCTGTTGCTCTTGCCAAGAGTTTTTTCCCCCTGCTCTATTCAGATGATGACCCCTCGTTGTGCAGACGTTTGTTTAGATTCCAGCCTCTAGAACACTTAATGGATACTCTCTCTCTCTCTCTCTCTCTCTCTCTCTCTCTCTCTCTCTCTCTCTCTCTCTCTCTCTCTCTCTCTCTCTCTCACACACACATACAGAGAGAGAGAGAGAGAGAGAGAGACAAGGCAACACTACATGATTTAATGTGATGTAAAATACCTTTATAGCTGCTAATCACATTCACAATGTCAGCACAGTAAGTTACATTTTCAAAATGTCTACCTTTACAATTTACTGTCTCTAGAACGAGCCGTTTGTTTCTTCATCAACTTGACCAGGAGTGCGCAACGGCTCAGCAGTCAGCAGTAGATGCAAGGCTTACCTCAGAAATACGTCATGGCAGACACAGCTCACTGGTGAAACTGATTCTTTCACATCAAGTCATATACATTTTGTTTTTTTCTCCTAGCTGATGCTGTCAGACAGAATGACTTATATAGTTAATAGTTTTAATTAAAATATTATAATATGGATTTTTACTGAAGTCAACTAAATAACCTTTCTCAAAAATATAACTTCAGTTCATTTCTTGGGTCTGGAACCTTCAAACTTCTGGTCCCAAGTCAAATTCCAAATCGCATACAGATTCACACATAAACATACAGGTTTTTGTAATGTGCAAAAAAAAATTCATTAATTCAGTGCAAATGTGTAGAAAATTACAGAATGCTTTTTGTCTGTTTCTTCACCAGGGTAACGTGACCTCCCGGTTGACTGACCTTCATTCTTGCAAAATGTCTGAAAAACAGAGAGAGATGTCTGCACTTTAGTGAGTTTCTTTTAAAATCCATAGTTTAGGGTTAGCCATGTTTCGCATGAGAAGGCGGTAATCATCTCTGAACACATTTTTTGAATCCTCAGATAGTTGGGGTGGATTTATTGCCCTTGGATGCTGGACTAGTATGACTTATGGACGTCGAAGTGATTCCAAGACATGATACTCTTTTACAATACCAAGAGGACATGGTACATTTTTTCAGTACACCAGGAGGACATGGTACACTTTCTCAGTACACCAGGAGGACATGATACTCTTTTATAATACACCAAGAGGACTTGGTACATTTTTTCAGTACAACAGGAGGACATGGTACACTTTCTCAGTACACCAGGAGGACATGATACTCTTTTACAATACACCAAGAGGACATGGTACACTTTCTCAGTACACCAGGAGGACATGATACTCTTTTATAATACACTAAGAGGACATGGTACACTTTCTCAGTACACCAGGAGGACATGATACTCTTTTATAATACACTAAGAGGACATGGTAC
>JAOYSI010048119.1:0-13900 GCA_025775065.1 Hiodon alosoides | reverse complement strand
GTGTGTGAGAGTGTGTGTGAGTGTGAGTGCGTGAGTGTAAGAGTGCGTGAGAGTGTGAGTGTAAGAGTGCGTGTGTTAGTGTGAGTGCGTGTGTTAGTGTGAGTGAGTGTGTTAGTGTGAGAGTGTGTGTGTGAGTTTGTGATTGCGAGTGCGAGTGCGAGTGCGAGTGCGAGTGCGAGTGCGAGTGCGAGTGTGAGTGTGTTCTCAGGCCCGGGTGCAGTGTGACAGCATGTCTCATGTCTGCGTTGGCCCAGTTGTCATAGTGATTCCTGGAGATCCACAGTATTTTTGTTACCTGGAAGTTTGGCATTCCGCCTTACAATCGGTAACTCTAGATTTAGTCATCATCAGTTTACAATGATATCATAATTCTAGGCAAGCTGGATAAAAGGTTTATAAGATCACGGTTAAGAATCTGTGACTTTTAGAGAAATACATGATCTAATACCCACTTTTTTATTTTCTTTCACTGCTTTCATTTAAGATTTCCTTCAAGTTGACTAGCTGACATTTTCACATTGGGTCATTGTTGGTGAAGCAAATTAGCCATTGTAACAGCCATCCTTTAAGTTGCCCTAGAAGATGGTGCAATTAATTTCTGTCAGATTATTATTGAAGACTTTTTTAAGACATTTTAAATTTGAAATTGAGACCAATTTATTTATATTTATAGAAATACTTCTCCCAGAGGCACTGCTGAAATACTTCACGCTCACAAATCAATACGTCTATGGTTATGAGTATGGGAAATGTTTTAGTTTATTTTTAAAAAATAATTTTATCGAGGGTGTCAAAGCTATTTAGAGAAGTCTTTAATGTGATTCCGAGAAGTTAAAATCAGAAACCGGGGGCTCAGCTGTTGTACCCCTGAGCAGAATACTTTGTTAAGAGACTCCTCTAAGCCACTAACTAGTAATAAACGATTCTTGTTTGAAAGCGTGTTCACGCTGGCCTGAGCGTGCGGTTTAAACCCGTGTCCCGTCCTTCCAGCAACTGAAGAAGGGTGTGGTGACCCTGGCGGTGCGTACGCGTCTGCGCAGTCCCAGCCTCACCCCCTGTCCCACCCCCACCCTGCTCAGTCGCGCCAGCTCTCCCAGCTCCGTGGCCAGTGGGGGGGCTTCCGTGTCACCGGTGCTGGAGGACGGGGACGCCGCCGCCACACGCAAAGGGCCCGGACCCAAAGACCGGATCGTCATGGAGGTGACGCTGAACAAAGGTACAAATCTCGCACGCCTGGACTGCTGATGTCCCTGTATAATGTGTTTCTTTTGTGTTCAACAGAGAGGGCGACAATTCTGCCCGCACATGCACTGTACTGCCAAAGTGAGACTCTTGGTTATGGAATACCGGGGCATTCTCAGAGGATTTTTTACTGTTCTAGAATGCTGAGAAGTTGTGAAATGACCAACTATTAGAGTTTTGTTTTTGCTCAATGGAAATATCACAGCTGTGCAGAAATAAGAGCTACTTCCCCTAGTTATACGCCTAATCCCTAGTTCAAGGTCTTATTGGGCTTTGTGTATTCCTGTGACCTTTGACCTCTCCGGATATATATCCAGCTGCATTCTCATTGTCGAGTGGTTGATATACCTCCACATGTTTCAGTGTGTGCCTTTTGTTTAGTTCCACCATGTATGTCTGTGTGAATAGGTATATGATTTATTAATGTTCCATTCCTTATATAATCATCAGCTTATTACAATAATGCCTCAGGACCCAAACCGGCCTAGTTGTTGACATCCTTACCTTATCGCTGGAAGAACTAAAAGAACTTTTATGGAAGCATCAGAATTGAATGGAACCCCTTTATTTCTGCGTGTCTACACACTTGTGTGTACATTTGTAACATGTCATTTTGCCACAGAGCTCTCTTTTGAATTAGCCCTGAATGTTGCCTTTCTGTAGCGACCAGGTGGGGTGTGGGGAGTGACCAGGTGGGGGTGTGGCGTGTGGCGAGTGACCGGGTGGGGGTTTGGCGTGTGGCAAATGTGACCGGGTGGGGGTGTGGCATGTGGCGAGTGACCAGGTTTAGGTGGGGGTGTGGCGTGTGGCGAGTGACCAGGTGGGGGTGTGGCGTGTGGCGAGTGACCAGGTTTAGGTGGGGTGTGGCGAGTGACCGGGTGGAGGTAAGGTGTGGTGAGTGATCGGGTGGAGGTGTGGGTTGTTGCGGGTGACCGGCGTGGCAAGAGACCAGGTGGAGGTGGGGTGTGGCAAGAGACTGGGTGGAGGTGGGGTGTGGCGAGTGAACAAGTGGAGGTGCGGTGTGGCGACTGACCGGGTGAAGGTACGGTGTGGCGAGTGACCGGGTGGAGGTACGGTGTGGCGAGTGATCGGGTGGAGGTGCGGTGTGGCGAGTGACCAGGTGAAGGTGTGACGGGTGACCATGTGGCGAGTGACCGGGTGGAGGTGTGGTGTGGCGAGTGACCGGGCTCCTCTTGTGTTTCAGAGCTGAGCGTGGGCCTGGGCATAGGGGCCTGCTGCCTGACCCTAGAGAACAGTGCCCCGGGCATCTACATCCACAGCCTGGCCCCAGGCTCCGTGGCCAAGATGGACGGCAGACTCAGGTCGAACCTGCTTCCTCTTATATTCATCACCGACATATTCCTTCCCCATTGTACCCAGCGGTTTTTTTGGATTGTCTGCTCAACCCTGTCGGCCCACTTAATTGAGTAAGGGCGAGGCAGGAATCGGAGGCCGCAGGGGACGGCACTGTAATTGTAACTGTAAATATTTGTCCCCCTGTTGACCTCATTTCCTGTTAGCTTATCCACCTTGCAATATGTGTACTCATGACTGTAAGAATAGAGCAATAGAGACTGTATGGTACCTTTAAAATACATTAAAAAAACAGGCATGTGGCTTTCTCTTGGCAGCTGATTAGAGATACATATGAGGGATAGAAGTTACCAGCGCAGCCGTAAAGATCGCCGTTGACATTACTGTTATTTTAGTTACTGTACCTCTGCTTCTTATCCTTATCCATTAAGATTTGAGTCTACTTGTGTTGCCAGACGTTGTTAAGGCTGGGCAGTGAACGAAATGGGGCGCGTTTTGAAACCTTTTCTCCGTTTCCACCCCCCCCCAGCCGAGGGGACCAGGTTCTCGAGGTGGACTCGGTTAGCCTGCGTCACGCGGCCCTGAGCGAGGCCTATGCAATCCTGAGCGAGTGCGGGCCCGGCCCGGTCAGCCTCATCATCAGCCGGCACCCAAACCCCAAAGTAGGACCCGCCGGGCTTTCTTCTAACCCCTGACCCGGAACCAAACCCATGTGCTCCGCTTCCTAACCATCGCACAACTGTTTTCTGACATTCTAACCCATCGCACAAACCTAGCCACTGGATGCGGGCTTTCCTGGACTAGATTCTGGCCCACTGATCAAGGCTCATTTCCCCAGAAACACGATACTGCACTGCTTGCAGAGATTAGTCTTTTTTAAATCCACGTTCCAGACAACTTTATGCTCCGTCTCTTCTACATGTTAGCTGATTCATATGCCAGATTCAAACTGAAATCTGCCACCCATGGTACAGGCCATTTATGCCTTTATAGGCGTGGGACAACAGGGAACTCAGCTGTAAAAACTCATAGGTACAGCTGGCTAAAAATGAATAGGCTAGTTCTCCTAATGGCATTTAGCTGCGTCTGAAACTAAACGGGACAAATAACCTGGAATATTTGCTCACGTTGATGGAGTGTTTATTTATTAATTAGTATTTTTGTTATTGTAGTGTCCCTCCCCATGAGATACAGGACTGAAACAGGTCATTATGATATCTGCTACTCTTTAACCTCTGTTCTGTGTTCGTTACTGCTTCCTGGAAACCCTAACCCGGGTCGTTATGTGCCAACCATTTAGCTGGGGCTTCTCGGTGGGAAGAGAGCGGCTGGCTTTACTTGTGTTGGGAAGAAGGGAAGGGTTCAGGATATTTTCCACTGGGCACAAAGGCCCTTTGGGTCCAATACAAAATGTGATCCCTTCATACCTTTCATTTAGGGAAGTGTAAATATGATGTTAAAACAGCATTTGTCAATCACACCATTATTTTTTTTGTAGTTGTTTCAAACCAGAAGGTTATTACGAAAGGAACAACATACCAATAAATGGTTATTTAAGCCAACTGGGCTAGGTCTTTACAGTGCACGGATCGGAATCAAGCCATTTGTTACTGACTGGAAAAGATGATGGTTCCTAACTGGCTGAGATAGTCATGTGACTGGAATCAAGTTGGACTGTTGTGTGTAGAGTCAAAAAAAAAAAGAAAAAAAAGTTGGGCCTGCTTAGAATCTCCCCCTTCTGGAAGTGCTCCAAAGCACGGCATCAAAGCAAGTGACAGAACAGTTGCCAAAAACACATCCAGACCAGAAAGTCATAATGCTACGGCAACACAGTAGATTTAACACACTGTGCAAAATAAATACTTGCGCAATAACATGCCTATACTGCAAAATCAATGTTTTATTAATTAAATATGCGCTATGCTTTTACTTTTAAAAACCATGCATGATTAAATTGGTGTGAAGTGCGAAAGTTCCGATGTCCTTTGTGCTCATGTATAATACTTGGCGCCACCTGGTGGTCGGACGGTGTGAGCAGCTTGCCAGTCGTCTGCGATGATGGAAATTGGAAACGGTAAGATTAATTCTGTCCCTATTCCTGGTTTTCCGGCAGGTCTCGGAGCAGGAGATGGATGACGTTATCAGTCGCAGCACACACAGAGAGAACCAGAGTAAGGGCGGGGGTCCTAATCGATGTATCGAAGCTCGACACGGCGATGTCGACACGTGCAATATTCATATCGCTAAAATCCAATTTCCGGTCCATCTCCGTATGTAGAGCACGTTGTTTTTACAACAGCTTTGTATGTTTGATATATCGTGAGTGATATCGATATCGATAAAACAAAATTAGCAATATCTCCCTCTCCCCTTCCATTGCGCTACCCAGCGCCTCTCGAGCGGGTCATGGTTTAACGCGAAGCGTGAGCCCACATGATCATATATTTTAAGGTGTGGCGCTCGATCGAGGCCAACCAGCTGTTAGCCAGCTGTTAGCGCAGGACTCCCCAGCAATAGCCCAGTGCGTCATAGTGACCAGACATGGGACTATTGGTGGTTAACCCGGTTTTGCTCAACCTGCTCAGGGCTTTCCTTCAAGAGCCCCTCTCCCACCGTGACTACCAGGAAGAACTCCCTCAGCTGGACCATGAAGAGGTTCCTCGAACCAGCTAGCAGGGTAACCGCAGTCTCCTTCAAACACATTCCCATGCAGGAACGCCTGGAAAATATGTCTCGTTAAACGTCGGGGATAGCCGTGGGTTGGATTTTCAGGATCAGGAGGCTGTCTGGTTTTAAACCGTCATGTTTTTTTCTAGTGCTTTTTGATTGGGGAGCCGAACTAATGGTCTCTGGCACTACTAAGAGACTAACTCCTGGTAGTAATGTAGGATCTGGGTGATGGATGATGACCAGTGCCACCACATTGCAGTTTCACTGTCCGATCTCTGACCAACCGTTTGGATCTATTTCTTAGCACGAATGCTAGCATGAGATTGCTGCTAAGTCATAAGTATTACAGTATGAAATTGTTCCCTTTGAGGGTGGTACTTTATGATAAGATTTAGGTACTTGATGATTTAGCATTTATTGATGGAACTTCATGTATTTGGTGTTTTCTGAAACTCTATGAACTCGTAAGTCGTTGAAGTAAAGAAAGTCTGTAATCTTGATAAATCACGTAAACGTGACAAAGTGCAGACCATCATGTCATTGGTAATAGCATTTCATGCAATTTAACACGAAAACGTTGGTTTACCATTTTCAGAACTTGCAAATATATATTTTTAAAAGCTTGTAAATGGATGACCACAGATTAGCTCTCAGAACAGTAATGTAATAATGGTTCTGGTCGTTGTTATTATTTATAGGGTTGTATGGGTCTATAACGCCTCTTTGCTTTTGATTCTATCTTTCCCATATTATCTAAAGTCTCCACTGCTTGGAGGCTTTATTTTCATGATGTCTTGAACAGACAGGCAGGAGTCTGACCTGCAGTAACCCTCTCTTCTGGTCCGTCTGCGGCAGGCGTCCCTCAGCTCGGAGGCGGAGCTATCTCAGTACTTCTCCCACAGCCCGCCCAGCCAGCCCACGCCTCCTGGAACCCCGGCGACGGTCTCCGGCGACGACGGCCTGCCCCAGCAGCCGAGTCGCGGCGACGACAGAGGTCCGTCTCATTCGGAAAACGCCGATTTAGCCAGTGCCTCTCACTTGTCGCAACCAGTCCGGCTCCACGCGTGGGAAGGGTGAAGAAACCCAATCGGTCTTCTCGGATCCAGTTGTCTTCCAGTAACCTGTAATTTTACACACTGCAGACTACATAGCCCGCACAAGAGGTGTGTGTGCAGGTTCCTGGGAAATCAACAAGAGTTTTATTAGTATTATTATTGATTAGTGTTATTATTATTAGTGTTGGTGCTGTTATTGATTAGTTGACTAGATTCTACACCACCACTCTGTTACGCCGGTCACTATTAGCGGATGACATGAACCAGATTCTAACCTGTGAAGTTCAACTCATAGGGCTCAGTCTGAGCACAGGCAAGTGCGTTCTTTGGAGACCTATTTTTATTTTTATTTTTAATTATGGTTCTCATGCATGCTTTACAGTCAGTCGCCAAATTGTCATTTGTTCATTAGGAAATCCCTCGATGTCATCAAACTTTCAGCGCGGAAAATAAACAGCAGATGAACTAGTTTTATAATGAATCAGTGTGTTTTGATGGCTTCATATCTCTCCGCGGTTGTCTTTAAAGATGTCCCTGGTGTGGGCATTCACACTGAGCCTGTGTGCGTGGATGGCGGTGGGAAGATTCCAGGCCCGGCCAAGCGTCTCGAGGACGTGGCCCCTCTGGCGAGCTCCGACAGCAGCCCCTCATCGGTCCGTAGCCCCCTCCTCCGGCAGCCCCGCGTTGTCGGCTTCGGGGACGAGGCCAACGAGGAGGACAGCGACTCGGCATGCACCACCCGTGCTCGTCTCGGAGCCGCGGGCACGAGGATCCCCCGGGATGGCCCCGGCATGGCGATGGCCACATCCTCTGCGGAGGTCAGCGTTGGGGGCGAGCTGCTTGGGAGGCTTGGCACAGAAATGCCCGCTCAGCTTTCCGACAGCCGCCCGGGGCCCGAAGGTAGCCCTGGAGGCTCTGGGAAGGTCAGCCTGGGGCCCAGCCTGCTGTTGAGGAAAGACCCCCACTGTGTCGGGGAGCCTGAGTCCCAGCTCTCACCCGAGGCCGTGGTGCAGGCCGAGGGGGAGGAGCCAAACCCTCAGCCTCACCGGACGCAGGCAGCAACGCCCCCTGCTGGCCATCCATCTCCACCCTGCGGGACAGCAGAACCCAGCAAGCTGGTCTGGGCCTGCCCCATCGAGACTGTGGTTCTAAAGAGAGGTGAAACAGAGTCTTTTGGGCTGGACCTGGAGATCAAATCTTCCCCGCTGAAGGTTCTGATCACAGGGCTACGACCTGGGGGCGCAGCGGAGAGAGTAAGTTGTTCATCTCCTTTACAAAATGCAATTGCATTAACCGACATTCCATTTCCTATGTCCAAAACCAAATAACCAATGAATGTGATGCTATATCTGTTTGATTGCCTGAAATGTGATGCTGTCTTTAACGAGAGGAGAGGTTTCTCTCTGCGTACTCACCCGCTTTCCCTTCTCCTCGGCCTCTCTGCAGGAGTCCATGGGTAAGATGTGCGTTGGAGACGAGATTGTGGTGATAGGAGACACCCCGGTTTGCACTTCCTCCTATCAGGAGATCTGTGATTTGATGCACAACCTACCGGTAACACTCCCTCTGGGGATTAAAAAGCCAGTTTTGGGTGAGTTAAAAACCCTCCTCTCCCTCTTCTCCTTCTTATCGCTCTTTGTGTTAATTAATTTTTAATAGCTTGACTTTGTATGACCATAGCATGTAAATGAATTAACAATTTGCAATTTAATTCTCATAAAATAAGAATTAAATGATTATAGTATATAGTTTGATCAATAACGATATTGTTGATTTGAAAGACACATTCACGTTCAAGTTGAGGACTGAAGTCGTATTGCTCGTGGAATGGTGAAGTGATTTAACACTAAATTGAAATGTCGGCCAGTACTACTATCAATAGTATTCTCAACCTTGAATGTTATACTGCATTACATCAATAAAGACTACTCCAGTTTAACTCATAACTCATAACTCATAACAGCTAAACTGTGCTGCACCTCTTGGCTACATTAGAAACCTTTTTTTTATTTTTTTTGTAACTCCGGGAAAAAAAAAAAAAATCCCCGTCTCCTCATCTCATTCACCGAACTGGTAATTATGAGCCGATTTCTCCAGTAACGTGCTTGAACCCAATCAGTCTGTCTCCCCTCACGCTGCGAAATGAAGTAGGAGCACGACAGGCATTTCCCCGCTGGCAGCTGGCTTTGTTACCATGGTGACTATTGACCTCTTCGTCCAAGTAGATTCAGTAGGTGCAGAACAGCACAGTTTCCTGTCCCCCGTAGGTTCGGCAAACGTAGACATGTTGTTGTTGTTGTTGTTGATGATCTGATTGCTGTGAGTTTTACCCCTTTCCGATCGCCAAGGGCTCAGAAGTTCCGAAGCATGTGTGGAGATGTGCTCAGTCGGTGCCAATTTGGCATCAGTTATCTCAACAGTCTCGGTATATGCTTTCCTCATCCTTATTGGATGGAGGTCTGTACGATGGAGGTTGCTCTCATGCTAACGTATATTCAAAGATAGGGGTCTAAAAGTTGGCCCTCTACTATGAGAACGCCCCCGTCTTACCTCTGGGACGTGTTCACGGGGCTGCCACACCTGCAGTGTTTGTGAAAAGTGGAGAATTGGTGTTGGTTCTCCGATTTTTTTTGATCAATATTCAGCTGCTTATGGGCTGCTGATATCACAGCAGTTATTATAAGTGAAGTTAAAATGTATGAATCTGTCTGTTGGTCTGTCTAACTATGATTAGCGTTTGTATCTGAACGCATGTTTGGTTACAATAACGGGTCTGTGGTGACGGGCGACGATTTTACACTTACCCATTTTACCATTACCCATTTGCACAGCTTAATATTTTACCTGTTAACTTTAAACGGTAAACGCACTGAAAACGCTGTTTCTGTGTTCCTCCTCAGAAGCCGTCGACGGACTGTCTAGTCTGATGTCATTGGACGGTGGCGGAACGCCCAGAACAGATTCCCCTAAAGCTCTTTTCAAGGAGAATGATGGTGCCCTGGAAAAGAGGGAGGGCACAAATTTAGGAAGTGACTCACTGGAGATTAATTCAAAACCCGTGGTTCGGACAAACCACAGGAACGAAAACCCCGTTACCAATATTGACGATTTTGCAGCTGAATTAGGCTTGTCAGATCAGCCAAAAAGCATGCAAACTGATTCTAATCTGAGTTTGAATGTCATCAGCTCCACTGCTAGCAGACCGGATGAAAACATATCCGTTCAGTCTCCAGACCGACCAGATTTTTCGGTTTTGGATGCGAGGAATAAGGGCCGCGTTTTACCGGTCAGAAAAACCTTTCTAAACAATTACTCCAGGAACTTCAGCAGTTTGGGTGAAGAGAGAACTTGTGTCTCCAATGGCCAAAGTGAGAATATCAGTTGTCCTTCAGAGTGTATGTACAGTTTGGCAGATGACAGTGACTCCGGAAGCGAATCCACTGAGGAGAAAGTTTGCCGTGTAGATAACATACAAAGCACCGATCCACACCGGTGTGCCAATCCTGGGATATCTGACTCTGAAGAGGAGGAAGTAGAAATTTGTTACAGTGAAGCCCGGCCCAGTCCGAGCCAGGAGGAGGAGCGGGAAATCCAGAACGGGTCTCAGACATTATCGGGTCAGAGCACGAGCGGTCGGGACCACGTGCTTCAGGAAGAGCCCCCGCCCCTCCTGCAGGAGCAGCTTTCCACCAGCCTGACGTCCCCCTGTCTCACAGAACCGGAACTGGACCCAAACCAGTGCAAGCCCCAGCAACATCAGGACCCTCCTGTGACATCACTCTCCAGGAAACACAGCCCAGATTTAGCCAGCCAATCGCGATCCCCCAGTGAGGCGTTAAACTCGCCGAGTTCTCAGTCCACTGGTATTGTTGTCCCTTTCGAACGCAAACGGTGTGTGGCGTCCACAGACGGCTGTGGTGATCTTACACCCCGTGCAAGCAACTTACCTGTAACACTCGTATCAGCACCCCTGGCCCCGTCGAGTCAAGGCCGTGCCCCCCTCGTACAGACCAACAGCCATGGCAACGGCAACTCTGACAGGCAAACCTCGGCGGCGCTGACGCCAAAAGACGGGGAGCCTGGGGGAGTCCATTCTTCGACGGAACCCAAGCAGCCCGGGCTGCAGAAGCAGACCAACTCGGTGGCCCTCTTCGCCAGCACTGTGGGGATAAAATCCAAGAGTGAGGGGGCCGTCAGCACCACCCCGACCACCAGCAGTCTCAGATGCGATGATAAAACCCAGAGAACAAACTCGGCGCCCAAGCTGAAGGGCCTCAGCATTAAAACTGGAAGCGTGGGGCTGGACCAGCTTCTCGTCCAGCCATCGAGGGCCGAAAGTACCGGAGAGAAAAAAGCTTTGACATCTCCACTTCCGTCTCCGAAAGTACAGCCCAAGAAGATCTCCCTTATTAGCAAGCAGCTGGAGAAAGGCACTCCCGCTCTGCCGAAACTTTGTGACCATCAGCTGGATAAGGCCTTGTCCAAACCAGGCACATTCACCAGAGAATCTGCAAGTTCAAGGGTGGATCTGTTGCACTCTGGGCTGATTGTAAATAAGTATAAGGATGCCATGAAAGATGAGGCCAGGGACAAGCAGCCTTCTGATGCTTCTTCAAAGCCCAAGGGACGCCCAGAGATGACCACCACTCAGAGGAGCTTCATTGAGGTGCGACTTTCGTCTCCTCCTTCCTCATCAGTGTCTACTCCAGTTCTGAGGCGGAAGGAAGTTCAAGAGAAAATGGTGAACAAAGTATGCTCAGGCCTTACAGCAGGGCCGACAAGCCTCGCAAAAGATTCTTCAGGAACCAAATCCTTTTTTGGGTCAGGCCAACAATGTTGGGTACCGTCTTCCAGACCCCCGTGTAATGTCGAGCACTTTGACGCTGCTCTGAAAGACATTTCAGTAGACATGTCAGGTGTTGCTGATGGGCACCACGCTCCTCTCAACAGCGGTCGAGTAGATGCTCTCAAAGCGGAGAAAGGCGGAAAAGTCGAACCCCAACAGTCCAGATCGCCACGTTTGAGTTTGGGCCGTCGGAGTTACTCCACAGACACCGCCGCGCCCCTGGACCCCAACCCGTTCTCAGTCCGGCAAAGGATCAAGTCTTTTGAGAACCTGGCCAGCTTCGAGAGGCCGGTCCTGCGGTGCATCAACGGCCAGTCCTACGCACAGGCGTCCACGTCGATGCCTCCAGTAGGCAGGAGGATGTCGGGCATGGTGGCGTCTATGGGCTCTCGCTGTGGAGCTCCGCAGACCTTGAGGAGGAGCTTAAGCTCCTGTCTGAATAACAGCGATGGTTCTTCACTGGCATCCCTCCCTCTCCTGAAGCCCCCGCCCGGGACGGTGGTGCTGAGCTCCAGCGTCGAAGAGGCCGCCCCTGTCTCACAGCCCCCCGTGGTGCAGGGCAGGGTGTCCCGTAGTCCCGCGGGCCTGTCCCGCACCAGGCTGAGGGAGCTGAGGGCACTGAGCATGCCCGAACTCGACAAGCTCTGCCCCGACGACTTCGGCAACTCAGCGGACCCTGCCGCCTTTCGGACGGAGCTGGAGGTACGGCCCAGGGATACGCCCGGTGTTGCAAACCCCACAGGTCCCTGTCCTTCTGACCTGCCCAGAGCAAGTGGGAGTGAGAGGGGTGCGTCACTAGGGGAACTGCCCAACGAGATCTCCTCGCAGAGCCAGACAGGGGGGCAGCAGTCTTTTAGTGGCAGCTGGTCCATCAGGTAAGTGACTTTAGCTAAATCCTCCTAATTGTTATGATTGTTTTTCTCTCATGGGCGAGATTCCTAGAAGTCTTACAAATGTCACCGCCACAGGGTTTACCCCCCGAAAGCCTTGTCAAAATATAGTTTTTGGTGTGTTACAGGTAATGGCTCCCTAGACTGGTTAAAAGCAGATCGTCACTATAAGTATCCACAAAGAGGAGTAATGATACCCACAATGTGATTTTTATTCAGGAATAATTTTTTCGTAATAACATTTCTTCAATAACACAAATCAGTAAATAGTTAAAAAAAATTGCTCCTATTAGCCTTTTGCTGAGGCTACTCGTAAAAAATATAAATTAGGACTGGAAGACCTGTTTGAAGATTTTCAAAGAGTTGATTTTGAAGAGTTTCTTTTGAAATAGTTTAATTGAAATTACACATTTGGTTTTTAAAATAAACACTAAACACGCACGCCGAGGATTATATGAAAAAGGTTTTGAAAAGATTTTGATTGTGATTTAAGGAAAAAATGTAATTAAATACCGAGATGAAAGCTGTTGATCTTTCTGGAGGATGGGTGTAAGAATGGACCCTGGCTCACACGCTGCCTTCTTTCGACAAGGGAAATGGTGGTGTTGATTTTCTGACCGTTTAGGGCAGTTCTAGGGCCGCTGAGATCCCAGCTCTGTTGAGTGCAGGCTCAACCTGGTTGGGTGTGGTATTGAGTTTGATTGGTCCTCTGTTGCCAGGCAGGTTTCTCAAGGTTTGCCAGGCCACAGACATTGGGCAAGCCTTTGCCGTTGGAAACCAGGATAAACTTTACAGAGAGGACCTTAGCCCAGTCGTTACACTGTTCCACAAACAGTTTAAATGTGCATGCAATTCAAAGGCTGTGCAATTTTTTTACTTCTTTTTTTATCCTATGGAAATGAAGACATTTCGATTCATTTTCTTTAATGCAGTAGTATGTGGGCATGTTTGGGGAGCTGTATAGGTTTTTTAACTAGTTGTGTTAAAACCAGTTTTTAACCAGAAGAAAATACTTCGCTAATCCACCCTATGATAGACACACGTGTGTGAGGTGACGGACTGGGAAACCGTGCTCTTTGTGTGTCTGGCAGTTTGTGCGAGCTGTCCGTCTCCCCCCGGGGTCAGGGGAAACTGCGAGATGTTCTGGCCTCCCTGACCCACAAAGCGGACGTGTCCACCCTGGTTCTGGAAGCAGAGGCTCTTGCTGAGGTGACTTGTTGAGAGCATGCGATTGTGATTCCCTGTTTAACACTGCAGTGTAATAACGACGGTAGAAGACACTGAAATGATTTATTGTAGGAATAAAAACCTGTCTGGCTTTCCCAGTTTGTGGTGTTTGAAAAATATGACGACGGCCCCAATCTGACTAATGTACTGTCAGGATATTGTGAGAAATGTTCATTTAACTGCTAAAATGTGACCGGTCAAGATAATCACTCACTGTAATTCCCTCTGCCAAACTGTAATTGGTCCAAAAGGTCTTTTGGGGGGGCTCGTTGGTCTTTCACATTTCATTCCGTTTGATTTTTTTTTCTTTGAGAATTGCTGGAATTACTGGAACCTGTTATGAGTTGAATGAGAGAACATTGTTTCCCTCCCCGTTTCTGACCACCAAGGCCAAAGAGGACGTTTACTTTGTGGTCCTAAACAAAGAAGAAGGTTCCGGTCTTGGCTTCAGCATAGCTGGAGGAGTCGACCTGGAAAACAAGTCCATAACTGTGAGTGTTTTATTTAGATGGGACGCAGTTAACGGGTCCATAACTGAGTGTTTTATTTAGGTGGGACGCAGTTAACGAGCCCATAACTGTGAGTGTTTTATTTAGATGGGACGCAGTTAACGGGTCCATAACTGAGTGTTTTATTTAGATGGGACGCAGTTAACG
>JAOYSI010048109.1:0-18443 GCA_025775065.1 Hiodon alosoides | reverse complement strand
AGTGTTCAGTGTGCCACGTGTATGCAAGCGAGGAGTGTTCAGTGTGCCGTGCCTATAAGCAAGGAGTGTTCAGTGTGCCGTGCCTATAAGCAAGGAGTGTTCAGTGTGCCACGTGTATGCAAGCGAGGAGTGTTCAGTGTGCCGTGCCTATAAGCAAGGAGTGTTCAGTGTGTGTAAGTGAGGAGTGTTCAGTGTGCCATGCCTAAAAGCAAGGAGTGTGCAGTATGTGTAAGCGAGGAGTGTTCAGTGTGCCGTTCCTGTAAGCTAGGAGTGTTCAGTGTGCCGTGTGTAAGTGAGGAGTGTTCAGTGTGCCACGTGTGTAAGCGAGGAGTGTTCAGTGTGCCACGTGTGTGTAAGCAAGGAGTGTTCAGTGTGCTGCGTGCCACATGTTCAAGCGAGGAGTGTTCAGTGTGCCAGGCCTGTAAGCAAGGAGTGTTCAGTGTGCTGCTTCTGTAAGTGAGGAGTGTTCAGTGTGCCGGACCTGTAAGCAAGGAGTGTTCAGTGTGCTGCTTCTGTAAGTGAGGAGTGTTCAGTGTGCCACATGTGTAATCGAGTGTTCAGTGTGCCGCTTCTGTAAGTGAGGAGTGTGCAGTGTGTGTAAGCGAGGAGTGTTCAGTGTGCCGTTCCTGTAAGCAAGGAGTGTTCAGTGTGCCGTGTGTAAGCGAGGAGTGTTCAGTGTGTTGCATGTGTAAGCAAACCTTAAGTCAGTGTGGGAAACTTGCCACCCTCCTAATTTTAAATCTCCCATGGCAGGTTGTCGGAGACTCTGTGTGGGTTTTATTTTACGCCGTCCACATGGTCATCTCTTCCTACACAGACACAGGCGCTCTGCGTGTACTTCAGGGGATGGCTAGGGTGCCGTTTCAGAAAAGCATACTTCTCTACAGCCGGTGCCCATCTAAACTGTGTCCAGCTATACCAGCTGCCAAAGACATTTGCATTAAGTACCTGACTGAGCAATATAAATATATATAAATGGTACTGCAGAGTGATTCCGTGTGGTTTTAAAGATCCGATACTGTCGCGGTCTTGCAATCATTCAGCATGCAGAACCATAGGTAACTTTCCTTACAGTACACTGAAAAACAAGGACAGTCAGTCAGTCACTCCATAGCACTGCATTCAGTCTATGGCTTGGCCTACCTTTTGCAACTGGTGTCAGAATTATAAGAAATACTGTATAATTCAAATGGACCATATTGACTAAATTGTGTTTGCCAAACCATAGCTGTTAATGATTGCAGATTAACTTAGATATCAGTCTATAAAAGTATAAAAATAGCTCCAGTTCAAACACATTCGCTCTGTGTGGAAAAAAAAGAGACCAACCGAAGTATTCAAATACACGTAAGTCTCGCAGTTAAACACTAGAGGGGGCTTGTGTACAGATTTTGTCTTTGAGCACCGCGCATATAAAACAGCGCACAAAGTCTCAGAACGGGGATGTTAATGTCGCCGAAATGCAGGTATATATATTGCGCCGTTAGTTCACCCCCTCGTTAGTGTTAGGCGTCTGCGGTGTTCTTCACTCAGAGGAATAAAACGCCTTGAATAAAACTTTAGCAGATCTAACGCCATCAATAAAATGTACTGTTAACAATAACAAAGTTTATAATAACAACAACGATCCTCATAATAATATTAATGACAATAATAATAATAATGATAATATTGAATGTAATGATACAGTACTAATTATGTAAAAAGGTTTAAACTAAATACTTTACAGTTCCAGCGTGTCACTGTCACCCTGATCATTATGTCATTGTGTTTGTGTGGTGAGTGCAATCCTGTTTCTGTGTGTGTGTGTATGTGTATGTGTGAGTGTGTAGTTACTGGGTGTATGTGTGAGTGTGAGTGTATAGTTACTGGGTGTATGTGTGAGTATGTAGTTACTGGGTGTGCGGGGCACAGTGGGACGCAGTGCTGTTTGTGTGAGTGTGTAGTTACTGGGTGTAGGTGTGAGTGTGTAGTTACTGGGTGTGCGGGACACAGTGCTGTTCAAATGTAGAACTCCTCTTCTTCCGTGGGCTGGTCCCTGGGCTCAGTGTTCTCTGGCTCCGTCCCGCCAAGCGGGAGGCACGCGCTGTGGGGGCGCGGCCGGCGCAGGGCGGAGGGCGCCGGGGAGGCGGAGCAGCCACTCCGGCGGGGCGCAGGCGGGCCCAGAGAGCGGCAGGACAGCCGGGAGAAAGAAGGGAAGGGATCGTGCAGAGAGGCCGAGAGGGTCCGCAGGGGCTTAGCGTAGGCCGAAACCACTGACACGTCCACCGCTCCACTGTCCAGCTTCTGCCCTGTGTCCACGTCCGTCTCCTCGGCGCCGACCAGCGTATCCACGTTGAGCCGGAAGGGGCGGGTCATTGAGGACCGGTGGAGGTGAAGGGGAGCCGGGGAGGCGGGGGCGGAGCATGGAGCGGAGCAAGGGGCGGAGCTGCAGGTGTCCGCCGTGGGCAGGGTGAAAAGCGATCGGGTCCGGTGACCCGTCCACGAGGCCCGGGAAGCCTCCGGGTCGCGTCGCCTGCTGGACCCGCTCTCCTTGCAGGCCTGGGACAGGTCCTGCTGGGAGCCCTGGTTCTGATGCCGGGAGCGGGAAGAGGTCCGGTGGTAGCGGCGGTTCCTATAGGAGGCGGGGCCACGGCCGTAGGGGGGCGCGGAGGTAGGCTCAGGGGGAGGAGGAAAGTATGCCAGTGAGGGGTCGGCAGGCAAGCTGGTGAACTGAGCAATGGTGTGTCGCCGTCGATATCGTGATGTGCCAAGAACCTGTGAGCACAGACACAGACACACGTGAGCAATTGGAACATGGAGCGTATGACCTCTTTAGTTTCACACGATTCATTTTACAAGACACCAATACAAAAGGAGCAGGGGGAAACTGCCTTTGCGCTGGGGCAGGTTCCCACAGAAATGCATCACTCTCTGGACCCAGGAGGAGCTCAGTTGTTCAGGCCGGTACAGAACGAGACGGACATGAACGGCAAAGCGTTATCAGGAAACGCATGTTCCCGTGTGCTGAGAGACGTACATGTTCGCACAGAATTTTTCAGGGTCACTATACAACCAGCTAAAAAAATGTCAAAGTACCGGTATTTAAGAAGCAGTTATGATCTTTTCAGTTCCACAAAGAGGTAGAATACAAATGAAAGGTCTTAATGGAGGTGCACTTTTGAGATTGCCGCTGGGGGTGTTTAAACCTAATGGGGGTAAATGGGGGTAGGAGAGAACTCAAATGATTAATGGGGCTTGAAAGGGGGTTAAAAGGTTGGTCAACCCTGTGGCTCGATCACATGACTCTCAGATTTGACCCCAGCCTGCTTACGACCTGCAGGTTTACGATTAGCTGTGACTGCTGGGAAGTTGATGAACAGCCAAAAAACCCCTTTAAACCCCAGTGTAGTTTCCTCTTCAGACAAACTGCATAACCATACATTGCCACTTTTTAAAAACATGACTGAATAAAGCTTGCAATATACATTTACTCTTCAGAATGAATTTAGCCCTAGGCTTGGTCATACCGGAAAGCACTGCATCTGTGTCTGTGTTTGTGTGCGTTTGCTTGTATGTGTTTTTGGTCGAGGTAAAGAGAGTTAGTAGTGTGGTTGGGTTGAAAGATTTCTTTCACCGCAACTGAAAACTCGCTGCAGTTTTTATGGGGGGAACCATATACTTTTCAAACCAATTAATCCCAATTTGTTCCCTGGTATGTCTGGTGTGTGTGTGTGTGTGTGTGTGTGTGTGTGTGAGAGAGAGAGTGAGAGACAGAGAGAGGTCAGATGTCAGTAGGTCTTTGTAAGACCTGTAATTTCTTTTATCATAAAATTGTGCATGCACTATGTAGGCGATTGTAGGCGAGTAAGTGTACTTCTGTTTCGGGGTGTGTGTGTGTGTGTGTGTGTGTGTGTGTTTGTGTGTGTGTGTGTGTGTGTGTGAGTGTGAACTGTTATATAAAACCATGTGAGCGTGAGACATGAAACACAAGCGTTTGAATTAGTAAATTAATGGGCAGAACACCCCCATGGTCTCCATCCATCAGGGGGTGCTGGGTAATGAGGCTGCTGTCATAACAATAACCTGATTGCGTCTGGTCCTAACCGGACTAATACCACGTCACACCCACCTCAGGCATATCGAGCCAAATGCCGACCGTAAGCCAGGCCCAGCAGGAACGGTTACAGTGCCAGAGGCCTGAAAGGCGCCCAGTACCTATCCCTTTCAGGGGTTTTTTGTTTGTTTCTTTTAACACGCTTGCTACACACGACGCTGTGTTTCAGAACCAAATTTATTTAGGCATAGTTATTAGTTATAGTAATTGTTTCATTGGGGCATGTGTTTCTGTACCCTTTAAACACCTGAGGTGCTCGCCCGAGCGCACACTGAGCCCCGTGAGCTGGATTTCGCAGGCCTGAGTCCAGCTCACGTCACGAGCACAGCGGTTGTTGCCGGGACCGGGCAGGGCTTCTCTCGGCCTGCCGCTAATGAGCGTCTCCTCTCGGGCCTCCTGGGCACCCGCAGGCAGGAAGTCCCATTGAGAAGCACATGCCTCTCCTGCAGGGGGGCACTAAACCTCTCGTGCAGGCTGCGAGTGGAACAGAGACAGGTGGCTCGAAGATGACTGATCACACATCCTCCCCTCTCCCCGAGTGTGGTGGAAGGATCCATCACGGGATGCATTAGCACAAATTGCCAATTCCAAATCGGGGAGAATACACACAAAAAACTAAAAATATGTGTGTTCCGGAGCAGTGTTAACTAGGACCGGCAGGTTTGTGTACACTAGTTCAGTTCTAATAAAAACCTACAAAACTTCTAGAATTCCGCTCAGGTCAATCACATGGAACGATCCAGAGCACTGATTCGTTGCTGTGGCACCATGCGCTCGGTGCAAGCTGAGATAAAACACACAGCCTTTCCAATCTCAGTAATAGAGCAGCCTTACCTCTCCCAAGCCATAATCCCCCTCTTTGTTTCAAAAGCAGTTACCTAAGTCCCCGCTCACAGAAATCCGAGTCGCTCTAACTGACAGTGATAAGAGAATTTGCTTTAGACACAGCTCTAGTGCATGTGTCTAAAATCCTAGCAGATCCTAGGTATCATCCGTGCTGGACCACAGGGCCATCTGACAGTGTGTGCATCCTTTAAAACCGCTATTGCTGTCCTTCTAAACTAACATCCAGGCTCTTGATGAGTTTTCCACGCAGCACTCAGGTGCAGTGCAGTGGTCTTTTCAATAGAAGTGAGCAGTCTTTGATTATCACTGATTTGAGAAGGAAATCTGGCATGGAGTCAAAAGGAGCTGCTCCACAAAGGGTTGTCTCCTGTCTCCCTGCTTTTCGACGGAGGATAAAGGCCCTCTCCATGCAATGCCTTATGGGATTGAGACCCAGTGATGAGCTGGATCTCGGGAGAAGGATTCGTTTGTCCTTGTGCTCCTCAATCCAGCAGATGACAACATGTGCCCTGTGGTGTGTAATGTCGTTGTCCTGGAGAGAATGCAGCATTGTGGGATACAGACGATCCCTCGGAGCGGTAACGCATCCCGCTACATTAACCCTGCTTTCCAACGCAACCAGTTGAACTAGGCCATGCCAGGAAAATGTCATTTTTTGGACTGCCAGAACTTTTTTTTCGAAACCATTTTGAGGAGTTAATGTGCATGCACCCGTCCGTTGAGAACATGGTGAAGGAATAGCCATCGGACCATTTCCTACCCCTCAAGGGCCCGGGCTCCGCGTACCGCTCCAAAGTGGCGCTTTGCCAGGTGGCCACCGCAATACGGCCATCAGCCGCATCATGAGCGCTGAGAAGGAAGGGCTGCAGGGAAGACCTCCGGAGGTTTCATACGCCAGTCAAACAAGTATTCTGCTCATGCATGCCGTACGGCACATTTTTTTGGAACTCCAGCTCACCGCCCACCAAGGAGATGTTCCGTGGAGCACCAGAGAGGCCGCTTGGCGCTCCCCGCCTTCCTGAATGCGAGCGTTGCCCTGACAACGCTGGCGGGCCTTCAGGTGGTTAGAGCTGTTCTGACCGACAGTCCTGTGTTCCGGAATCGCTCTTTCCAGCTTGGAAAAATGACGCCCCCGTCCCAAAAGTGAGCTCGCGCACAGAGTGCTAACTCAATCAAGACAGCGGGGATTGTTTCCACGGCTGTGTAGGTTTTAGGCATCCGTGCGTTGAAAAGAAAAGAAAGGAAAGCGCTCACAATGAAAGCAAAGGCTATTTTAAGGGCCTTCTATGCAGAAACCATTTCATGAACGTGTGACTACCCTTGGTGCCTTCGATACGCAGATACAAAACACTGCGAGCTAAAATGAAACGCCCCCGTTAACAATCTGACCGCACCTGGAGCAGGATCTTGTTCCCGTCGTAGTCCTCGGTCTGCCAGCGAACCTCGCTGATGGGGGTGCAGGGCCGGGGAAGCAGGGGCACCAGGGCCCCCACGTCCCGCACCCGGAACTCCATGATGGCCGACTCCATGGGAGCAGCGCTCTGGCCCCGGGGCAGCCTCTTGAAGGAGAGCTGGATCTCGGTGTCGGGGCTGGAAAAGACCACGAAGAAGCAGAAGTCCTCCTTCCTCTGGGCCAGCCGGCGCTGCAGGACCAGGCGGTACATACACACCATGTCGGCGAAGCTGTCGTGCCGACAGTACACGGTGAAGCGGATGATCTCCTTGCCGTAGTGCACCTGCCGCACAGCCCAGAGCGGCGTGCCGGGCGCCAGCGTGAAGAAGTCCTGGCTGCAGGGCACCAGGGGTAGCAGGCGCCCGTTGACGCGCTCGGTGTGGTGGTACCGCCATGGCGGGCGCTGCAGGGTGCGGTGCAGCCGCAGGATCTGCTCCTCGCCACCGTACTCCTCCTGCAGGAACAGGATGACGGCCAGCGCCGGCTGGCTGGGCAGGCCCAAGGAGGACGAAGAGGAGGAGAAGGAGGAGGAGGAGGAGGAGGCAGAGTTGGGCCTGGATCTCTTGGGCCGCTGCTGCCAGGCGCCTCTCTCGGACACGCGGAACAGCTGCAGCTCAGGGTGGATCCAGGACAGCACGCCGTCGACCGCCTCCTGCAGGGGCTTGCCGTAGCCAGGGTCTGTGATGATGTGCACGCTCACCAGGAAGGGGTCCTGGAGGTCGCCCATCGACAGCTCGCCTCCAGGGAAGAGGAAAGAAACTGTTATACAAGGAATGATTTCACAGAATGAAGACGAGAAGACTGGACCCTTATACTCTGCTTGACCGAAAGGGAGATGGGACGTGCTGCCTCCTGTAATGAGCACACAGCAGTATGCACGCACAGACACACACAAGCACACAGAGCCTTGACACACACACACATGCTCACAGAGCCTGGTGGCCATGCGGGCGGGAGAAGTAGCACTGTTTGCATGTTTTGCATGGGAAAAAGGGGAGTAGGGCTTAAGAAACTAGATTTGTCACCAGAAATGCAGTCCTATGAGGGCGATGGCTACTGTGACCTAGAGAAAGGTACTAGAATTGAATTGTTTCAGGAAGCGTCCGGTTGTATGAGCAAATGGGCAGAATTCTAAAGCAATGCAAGCCCCCCTTAATGAGTAATATACTGAGTGATAATGTGTTTCACCATCGTTTTGGGAGGGGGTTTGGTTGCGTAACAAAGCGAGTCTATCCTCTGGGGGCTCGCCCCAGTTTGTTTGTGCTCTCAGTTAAGAGGGTGAGAGAAACCGGCATATCGAGGGACTAGCCTCCAGAGAAAACACGCTCTTTTGTATCGGAAGGTCAGACCGAAACAGGAGGAATCAATGAGTCAATGCACTAAGTTTCCAGAACGCTGCACGCTTGTTACCAGTGTAAGGTCGAAGAATAGAAGGATATTTAAACACGCAGATATGACATGTAAAAAGTTTCCTAGGTGTTGATGTGGGACACAGAGATGAACGATTTTGCCCCCAGGTAAAAATCACACTGCCCACAGTCTGGTTAGAGATTTGGAAGTACACACACACAGTAAATGGAGATACTGCAGTGATCTAATTAGGCTCTTTTCTGTCTGTCTGTCTGCCTGCCTGCCTGCATAGGCCCTAAATCCTTTCCAGACTCAGGGTCCACCCCTGTGACAGATTCTATGCAGCCTGACACATACTTCTGATGCTAGGTGACAACTGGGGACTGGGGAAGAAAATAACTTAGGATGTAAATTAATCCATAGATACTCTGAAAGACTCTTTCCCTACCCTGTAGGGCAGGTGGCTGTGTAACTGAGCGCTTTCCATGCCAACATTGTTATTGTTTGAATCCTGATAGCAGCAACAGCACCAGTGTGCATGAGGGGTTTCTCTGGAAGCAGATCTCCTTGTTTTAAAGAGAAATAAATAATAAGGACATTGCACAACATCGTTCTGTTTGTACGGAGCGGTCCGCACCAGTTGGCCTGCCCTGCTGGAAACGTCTGCTTTGTCTGCGCACCGACGGAAAGTTCTTCTGCTCTCTCGTTTCCATTTCAAAAGGAGAAGGGGGGAAAAAAACCCCACAACCTTCCATTTTATCACTCGGCAGAGTATGTCTAGTATCAGGTCCGTACGTACCAACCCCCCACACCCACACCACCCACACAGGTCAAACAGCCAGAGTGGGTTTTCCCGAGACTTAGCGCCGGGTGGCGGTCCCAGATGGAGAGGGACATGGCTTATCGGGTTACTGCCCCCCTCCCTCCCCCGCGTATGCATCACTGCCCCGCGGTGAAAGCGTCTGTCCTGGAACCGGTGTGTAAAGACGCGGCGCAGTGAATAGGGAGCCCCGGGGACCATAAATCCAGGGCCGAGCCCGTTTTCCCCATCATAAATCTGGGCTTCGGCACCACGCTCAGTGCTCCTTAGCCACTTTAGCCGTTTCTCACCAGATCTGTGCCGGTGCCTGACAGGAACCGGCGCAGCGGGGAGCAGGGAAACTCTCTTTTTCAACACAGCGGCTGTGGCCATATCAGTGGAACAAGTTGCGTTTCCCTTCCTGTGTGTGTGTGTGTGTGTGTGTGTGTGTGTGTGTGTGGGTTTGTCTGTGTGCATTTGTGTGTGTATGTGCGTGCATGTGTATGTGTGTGTGCGTGTGTGTATTGATGTATTTTCTCTCCCTTCTCTCCTGGGCGGGTTCTTCTCTCTGAACATGTTCTCGGAAGATTTAGGAGCGTTTGCCTCTGGAAATAATGTGCAGTATAAAAGAAAACAGGATTTGTTCAGGGCAAAGAAAGATCCTACCCTAGAAAGATAACAATACGCCGTGACAGACCAGACTCCAGAAAAACAGGATGGGTCTATCTCAAGCCGAGCCCAGCTTGTTTGCTAAGCTGTCAGCACTTTCCCCTGGCCAGGTTACAGAAGTCAGTCTAGTGAGTCGCGCCACTTCAGCTAGTGTTCAGCAAGAGGCTCGTTTCAATTGACTGGTCCTACAGCAACCCCCCACGCCACAAACCATAAAGCCCCTCCATCCTCCAAACCCTGAGGAACCCAACGGAGACTCTGGGGCGGGGAGTCAAAGGTCCCCCCTTTCCACTTAAAACACAGCTGTCACAGCCCCAGAGGCTCTTGCGGTACCCAGACCAGCATTGGCTGAGATAAAACAGGACTGGGTGGTGTGCATCACCCCGTCACATCTAAACCACCTGTGCAGACAACGGTGATTGTTCTTCCAGTCCTTCCTACAGTGACATGACCACAAACAGCTAAAAAACAGGCGGTGCAGTACGATGATTGCTTTTAAACACAAAGCACGTTTCCTTTTCCACTTGCTTTTTGGGATGGGATTCAGTTTGACACAAAGTAGATTTGTGCAAGCGTAACCCGACACTCTGAACTCATCCATTATCGTTAAAACAGTTACACATGGCATGTAACGGCCTTCGGAGTTAACAGACTATCACCATAGGCAGAACTGAACTTCCATTCAGTCGTATACAATACCGATACTGATGAGAAAAATAAAGCAATTTGTCTCTCAGAAAGTGTCTCTGCCGGAGAGTGTCCATCAGACCGTCAGCTCTTTTCTGTTTGTGTTTTAATTTGTGTTTAAACGGCTGAAGGGAACAGCAGGCCAACGCCTCGAAGGCCATATTCATACCCATAATGCACTCTACCTTTTTCGGGAACCAGAAACTACAGTACGGCTACCTCCTGTTCTTCTGATGTTTGTGGACTGGTAAATGCAGTACAATACATACTTATACCTTTGATCTGTTTTATATATAAAAGCAGAGTGAAACGTAACATGAGACAACATGATACCGGGTTATGCTCCCTAAAAGGGTAACTTGTTAATAATACGTTATTCTTGTAAAAATGGAATTGATTGATGGTCGTTTTCACTAACTAATTAAGACGCAGTGCAGGGTTTTTTCCCCCTCATTATGCCCAGAGAGATAGAAGAGATTGCTTTGGTGGGCTCTAGCGGGGGAAACAGGAAGTAGCATCTGCTGGGTCGATGCCTGTGGCCCAGTGCTTCCTGTGCTTGGTTTGGGATAATGCTATTTCCTAGGGCAGGGATTAATGAGCTAATATTGGACATAATCCCACCATTGTGATCCAGGAAGGACCTACCAGAGTGGCTGGGGGAAGGTCACTCGCACTCACGCCACACTCACACTCACACTCACACTCACACGCAATAACTCACACACTCATGCCACACACTCACTCACGCCACACACACACTCACTCACGCCACGCACACACTCACTCACGCTGACACACACTCCTGCACGCTGACACACACACTCACTTGCACTCACGCCACGCTCACTCACGCCACGCACACACACACGCACGCTGACACACACACACTCATGCCACGCACACACGCTGACACACACTCACGCCACGCACACACACACTCACGCACGCTGACACACAAACTCACGCACGCTGACACACAAACTCACGCACACACTCACGCACACACACTCACGCACGCTGACACACACTCCTGCACGCTGACACACACACTCACTTGCACTCACGCCACGCACACACTCACGCACGCTGACACACACACACTCACACTCACGCACACACACACTCATGCCACGCACACACCCACTCACGCACGCTGACACACAAACTCACGCACACACTCACGCACGCTGACACACAAACTCAGGCACACACGCAGAAGCACACACAGGTGAGCTGTAACAGAAAACCCCTTTGCCCCACGTTCCGACCAGGTCGAACACGGAACCTACAGCCACCATGCAATTGGTTCTCTAAGCCATACATAAAACAAACCTTCAGAAATGAAAGGAATATACTCTGGGTGCGAGAGGCCCATCTACCGCCGGTCGGTTGAGCGGGTTAAATGGTCAAAGTAAACCATTTTTAAAGTTTTGAGTTTCAGTGAAACAGATTTGGAGTGTGTACTTACTGCTCTCGGAGTACATGGGGCTGGAATCAGACCTGTGGTAACAGAGAGAGAGAGAGAGAGAGAGAGAGAGAGAGAGAGAGACAAAGAAGAAATGGCGTTGACTTTAATTTCAGCGGTGAACACTCAGACTTAAATAATAAATAAACACCTTGGGAGTAGTGGGCTAGTAGTGGGAAACTCAGTGCAATGGAAACAAGCAGTCGCTAAAAGAAAATTGGAGGCTGCCGGCCTTCTATCCGCCATCAATTTCCACCACTGGCGACCAGAGACGAGCAAATATTTATATTCCAGTATTGTGTCGCTACAAGTCAACACAGGACCGTCACAGGGAACAAACACAGCCGAGCCCAGAGGGAACCTTTGAAACGCGGGACCCCACGGAATGCAACATTAAAATATGTCTAATCCTACGGTTTATTGGCACGGCTCACGGAATGCGCTGTTTGTCGGCTGACGACAGTTCAGGCTTGTTCATGGCACGCTCCACATAACGAACTCCAGTTCATTAGGGGGATGTGAAGGGAGGCCTTCTGTGCCAGCACTGGGGAATGAGCGTCCAAACTGAATTATGAAGCTTCACAGAGGGACTGTTTGTTCTGGCCGCCAGGGAGAACCAGGTACGAAATTACATCCAGCTCGCCCACCCATCCTTCCGCACGACACTGAGAGCTTTCTTTCAGATCCCACTTTAGGCATGTAAGATAGAAGGGGGACTAGAGAATGCACCACGAGGAACGCAGCGTTTATAGATTTCGCGTTTGTCGTTTTTTACCGTTTGCAGTTTGGCTTGCAGGAATGGTTCCCATGCAGGCCAGGAGTGACACGCAGCATCCGATACATGTTACCTCATGGATTTCTGACTCCAGGCTGAGCACATTTCTCAAAAGGTACAACAGCGATGCCCTTTCTGAAGAAAAAAAACCTAAACCAGGTTCTGGCCACAAAAAACCCATCCACTGCCTCCCACCACTGTTAGCGTGATAGCTAAAGACGTTCCTTCTGCTAATGGAAAGCCCTTAGTTTGTCATTGTAATAAAATGAGAAGCTCGCTCAGGATTGAATCAAAGCTGAAACCTCCACAAGCTAACTGTACATCTCGTAAAAAGGAAATAAAAATTAAAGTTGAGAGTAAGGAATACCCTGCTCCATTTGAGAGATCTGGATTTTAAAAATCTCTTTGTATCTTCTGCATGTGACCCATCATCCTGCGGTGTCCTGCCCCCCCCCGTCTCTCGCTCTCTTTCACAGCCTTTGTTTGTTTACCAGGGACAGACCTGACCGATTCCCGAGAAAACAGCGGGCTGTCTCCCCATCCTCCGTCCTGGAGTCAGGCGCAGAACTAAATAAACACGTGGGACCCCCTCTCTCGACCCCCGCGATAACCGCTCCACATTCCCTGTCTGAACCCCTTCCCGTTGCCAGGCTGAATTTGGGGCTGAGCTTACACGACCTAACGGACCAAAAACACAATCCAGTGTAATATCCAAACAAAACCTTCAATGTTGTTAAGTGTCGGTAGTGCATTAGTTTATGGGTGATTATGTTCTAAACTTCCTTTTAGTTAAAACTGATAAAACCTCTTGCAGGAATCACAACTCTGTTCAGGAGGGGTTGATTATTTTTATATGGGCGTATATTGGTCGATGTGTGTCTGTGTGTACATCTTACCATGAAAGCAAATGAGATGGAGACATGGGATTGTTCCAAACATAAAATTCACCTCTCAGAAGTTGGTAAGAGCTACGGTGTTCCAGCTCCGTTTGGTTGTTTAAATTAAAAATGTACAGAGGTCCTTGCTCGAAGAGCAATATTTCAAAGCATTTTGTCAATGATATTAAAAAAAAAAAAAAACAGATTGCTTTGAGAATGCTCGTTTGTATTTTGAGTTGTCATTGTGGTACTTATCAGTTGTGTGGAAAAACAGACCCCACTAGTACGAGCTGGTGGTGTAGTGGTTAAGGTAAGGAAAAGGTTACCGGTTCAAGTCCCACCCCGGCTGTTGTATCCCTGAGCAAGTTACTTAACCTGAACTGATTCAGTAAAATATCCAGCTGTATAAGGTCTTTAAAGGTATATATTGTGGAAGCAAGATAAGCCTCAGACCTTACTCCTCTTCATCAAATTCATAGTAATGTAAAATATAATTTTCACCAATAACACATCAGTGTTTATCCATAAATGACTTGACATTGATAGCACTTTGTCAGGCGTCAACGATATCTGGACTGACAGAATTGTGAAAAATAACATATTTGATAGATATAAGAGCGGAACCA
This sequence comes from Hiodon alosoides, assembly GCA_025775065.1. Taxonomy (NCBI): domain Eukaryota; kingdom Metazoa; phylum Chordata; class Actinopteri; order Hiodontiformes; family Hiodontidae; genus Hiodon; species Hiodon alosoides. Next base: position 4,799 of record JAOYSI010048109.1, on the reverse strand, counting down.
GAACGTAAAGTCGGTGGGAAATTAAGAGAGGCTGCAATGATTTAACTTGATTTGAGAATCGCTCTGAGTCTGAAGGCATTATGCGTTTATTTTGTTGAATCATCGCTACATCATTGTCAACAGCATAAGAATGCTTTGCAGAGTGGTACATGACGTAAACGTCCTTATCGATAGGATAGTGGAGTGACTTTGTCTACCGCGCGCGCACACACACACACTCACAACTTAAAATAACATACGGTCACACGTTTCCCGTCATTCCATATCTTAGCATCTACAGTTTAACGTCCGACAAATTCAATAAAGTTACAGAGACGTTTAAATTAAATTATCGCGTTGTTACAATGCATATTCTGTAGCTCAAGGGGTGAAAACACTATATGTAGGCTGACTGCTCCCTAATCGAGGACATAATCAAATAAAGTGACAGAGAGGTGGAGCCCAAAGAAAAGATGTGTGTGTATGTTTTACTCTAATCGCCGGGAAACGTGCTAAGTAATAGGCCGACTGGAAACAGTGAAAAACGTTTCACAAGGAAAACAAATCGTTACAACACAGCAGTGTACAACAGCAAAACGTTTCCACCAACCTAATCTAGAGCCAATAATGATTCCAACCGCAAAGCAGTTCGGCCAAGTCGTTTGAAATGTTGCTCGTGCTCCTTCTTTCAAAAGAATTTCTTAGCAAAAATTTTACAATTAAACAAAAATGTAACACTTGCTTAAATCGACATGTTCATTGGCCATTCAACTTTGCGTTTGAATTAAAAAGCTCCCACCACGCACGAGCACCTGTCTTCATTTCTACTAACAAACCTGGCAGTGGATGAGTTCAGATATAAGAGCTGAAAACAGAACGGGTATGTTCATTAACAAACTGGAAAACCGTTAAGATAAGAAACAAAGTAAGCAAATTGCACTGACTGGTAAGATTATGGATATTATTGTTCTATTAACTCGTCTTGCGAACTGGATGGTATTATACTCATTCATTCCACTAACTATTTTCCAGTAATCAAAAATCGCAGGTGGGTAAAATGTATCCAATGTTATAATAATTTATAAAACACTGTTAACATTAATCTAAATATGCTATGGAGACTGGATTATCGATATTTATTTCCAGATTTAAGACAGATGTGCTAAGCAAATGAAAAGCCTGTTTTGATGGTATGCCTAACAAACGTGGTCAATAAAAGCAGTTAAGTAACGACACTGAGATATCCGCTGCTTTCCCACCGACTCACTCACCCTCCAGTCTCCGCCCCGGAGTCCACACAGTCATCTTCGGTGGAATTTTTCTCCATCTCAGATGTTAAATACATAATTTATTTGCATTCTCAAAACTTCTGTAAACTGTGTGCTGGCTCTCAATTTGTAAAATAAACTTTCCGTTTTTCCATCAGGTGAGTGAAGCAGCGCTAGCGGCTCTTCTCGCCAGGAGCAGTAGTGGCAGTCGCGCGTGCAACAGGCTTTCCCTTTCCCACTCTGTTGGACTGCGTCATGCGCGCGAGAGGAGGTGACTCTTCTGCAGCAAGTAATTGATTGCACTGGCGACCGTGAATAAAGAGGTGTCGGTTAAGCGTTGGGTTTTATGTTAATGTTCGCTCAAGGCGCTTTATGAAACGGTTAAAACCCCTGAATGTCATTCAACAGCAACTGTCGGCAAGTTTGTTTTTTGACGTGAAAGTAAGTAAAAGGGAACTAATGACTGTCGCATTTAAGCGTACAATATCTTCTACACATTAAGGAATTCCTACTTCTGCAGAAGGCGAGAAATTGATTTTGTCATAGGAGATAAACTGAAAGTTGTCCTCGCCAAAGACACCATTATCTAAGGAAGTTTTTAAAATGAATTGAAATCATCGAGTGACGTCTTAAAGGCAGTTTAGGGTTTGTAGGCCTATAGAGAAGGTAAATAAATATTTGCCAGAGCAATACTCCTTAACGTTTGAAGACAAGTTTTCCGTATTTTTTTTTTATCACCCACTGTTTAGATTAAGTACATCCTCTTGATTCGTAAATATATTTTATTCTTTGTCTATTAGAAGATGGTATATAATGCCTAAAAGTCACACACAGAATTTACTATTCTTACGAATTCCACTATCCGGCGTTTAACTCGAACAGTCGGTAGTATTTTACTTGGAGAGACAAGGAATAAATACATGTGCTATCCTAAGAGAACGATGGTGTTGTATAAAACCCAGATACGTTTCCATCTATATGGCATAAAGCCATTTTGGTTTTTGAGTACCAGGAAGGTTGTATTGGCAAGTGGAATTAAAGGTAATCTGGGAAAAAAGACATCTGAACTCAGAACCTGTCCCGACGAAAGGCCACGATTGAAAGGGTGAGATAAGCCTTTATTTGTCTCGTCCATTTGTAGGTAATGGAGACGCTACAAGAGCCGCTAACACTGTTTTCACTCGTGTACATATTTGTTTTGGTTTGGCTGCCGTCTAGCGGGCGTGTTTAGTATTTTCCAGGGTCTCAGTCCAAAATCACTGTTCTTCCCTGAGGCTCAGAATTGCTGTTGGCGGTGCCTGAAAATTGTAGAAATGTTTTTTATTATACATTTAAATGTTTGCGTTACCCTTAAGGCGGCTCTGGTTTCCGTGTTTATTGATTACGTTGTTTTTCAATGAAGCTATTGCCATCAAGTCGTTTGAGTTGTCATTTGGTTAAAGGTTTAACGAGACAATTGAAGCCAACAGTCTGGTCTGAATTTCTAGTGATGAAGGCACACTGAACTCTAGGTTGAATTAATTGCCCATTAACACTTAAAAATGGCAATAGTCTCAGTATATCTGTGGTTAACACGTCCCCCTATGTGTCTAAGCACAAGACCGAGGCTATCAGAGTACATCTGCTTAGTCGTTTGCTTTCCCCATAAAAATTCTCCACCATGTGTGCTATGAATGAGGGAGTTTACACGTGTGTTTTAACCTTACTAGAGACGATTTGCCCTCTTTACATATACTCCAGACGAACAGCTGTAAACTTATGCAAATTAAGAGGAAAGGTTTAATAGGAAAGATCCAAACTATCTACGCGGAGAACACTCTCGTGGTATACATGCACATAGACCAGCACTGGAGTAAATTGCATCACTCCACCCATGTGACGTCTTGTTAAAATCACGCAGCTGTAACATTTGCCTTGCGTCACGTTCTTTATTAGTACTTTAATTTCGACGGTTCATTTTTTGTTTTTTTTTGTCATTTACGATGAAACGTATTTTTGCCGAAAATCTTTTTCCCGAGTTTTGGAGTCATGCGTGCACGCGCACCATCCGTTCACGATTCACTGCATAAAAATTCCCCCAACGTCAATGCGGTAGTAAAAGCTTTAAGTCCATTGTGGCAGAAATGCCTGGCCGTGGCTGAGTAAGAGACCAATAAAAATCGGGCGGTTTCCAAAATATGCTCCCGAGAACTCGCCTGACCCTCTTTTATTTCAACCTTCCTTCAAATCCGATTGGGAATTTCATGGCCAACGCCTCCCGAAAACCTGTCACGCAGTGAGATACTCCTCCTACTGACGTCATTAAAAGGAGTCGCGCATGGTTACCCGGCGTATTAGAATTCCAATCTGAATCCGGCAACGAGGATATAAACCCAGTGACTGTTCGACCCCTGCTACCGGCGTACAACACTGGCAAGAAGTACAGAATGGCAGCATCGTCAGACAGAATATTGTTGGGTCCTCTTGTCGCTGCAATAGATCAAGGCACAAGTTCTACGAGGTTCTTGGTAAGTCTCAAAGCGCAATCCCAGAGTATTGAATGGCAAGTCTTTGATTATATTTATTTAGTTAGAGGTATTTTAAATGAGCGATGGCGCTGGTAATGTTATGGTCACAGTGGATGCTGTCAGAAATTCGCTACATTAACACCGACACGCAGCTTGGAACCAAACGGAAGTATTGTGGACGCAGGGGTTGGAATATACATTCTTTGAAAGTGTGTGTGTGTGTGTGTGTGTGTGTGTGTGTGTGTGTGTGTGTGTGTGTTTTCTCATTATACGGATACAAAATGTTTGTGGTAGATTATCACCATATTTGAGTAAGTAATCGTGCTCGGTTTTATGAATATATAAAGCCAACCAATTACATTGGTTAGAATTCATGTGCTTTAAAGAAAATTGACAGATGACCCCAAGTGCTTTCTTGTTCTGGAGTTGAACGTCTTTCTTTACTATTGAAATTTTGGTTCAAGTTGTTCTTGTTATTGAGAACAAACTAAAAGCTTTTTCGACGAAAGGCATTACAATGACAAACTAGATTAACTATGTAAGATACACTCTTGATTCGGCCAGGATGCAGATTTGCGGGCGTTGAATGTCCTTACTTGTGATATGTCATCTGTCTTTCCTTTGGCTGTTATCGTCTTGTTTGGCAGGGGTTAATTTGGTTAACCAGGTGGTTAGACCACAGAACGGAGTACCCCTCACTGTGAACTAATTAGCGGAAAGAGAGTGGTGTATGTTGTGCATGCTGTTGACGTAAACTCTCGGGGGCGTGGGGTGGGAGGGGAACATTTCTGGGACTTTTATGTTAATAATAAAAGGAAGTTTGGCCAACCAAATGACTGCGATGGTGGGGCTGGGCCTCTGGAAGCGTGCATGCTCACAGCCTAATGTCACCAGCAGTTCCTCCGTGCCATGATCGCAATGTCCCAGCGTTCCTTCCAGGCGGCCTGCGCCAGGCTCTGGTGACTGTGCTAGATTCTTGAAAGTCGGATGATCTGAGATATTGTCACCTGTCTGGGGGGGGGGGGGGGGGGGGGGGGGGGGGGGG
>JAOYSI010048098.1:0-26502 GCA_025775065.1 Hiodon alosoides | reverse complement strand
TAGATATAGATATATAGATAGATATATAAATAAATAAATAAAATTGTGACCACTTAAAGTTTCACTTTTTTTTTTTTCACTTTTCAAATTACTTAACTTGAGATCCTACTGCATCCATAGATAAGCATTAACAATGTGCTATCACTCTCTTTCTAGCTATTTGAGGCATCCCAGCTGCAGGACTGCATCAGCTACCATAGCAACCACTAGATCCTTAAGACTGGACTCAAGCCATTTTGGGACCTTATTCCCCTTCCTCCAGATACCACAATGTTTTGTTTTTTCCCCTCACTCCTCTCCTGGAAGGCAGCAGACACTATGTTGGACATTAAATGTGATCATTATTTTAGCTCCTAGTGCCAGCCAGCAGAGGATGGGCTCCCCTTTTAAGCCAGGTTCTTCTAAGGTTTCTTCCAAACAGCTTAGTGAGTTTTTCCTTGCCACTGTTGCCACGGGTATGCTTTTGGGGGGTCAGGCCTGGCAAATACTTTATTGTCCTGGTAAAATGTCTTTATGATATGAAAACATCTTGAAATCTTAAAAAATCTAATTAGTGCAGCTATATGGGTTTGTTGATTAATCGAGTAATGCTTTAAATCGAATAGGTTGGGTAATTCACATACACCAGCAGATAACATGTACTGAAAGATATCTATTGATCGTTGACAGTTCAAGAGCTAGCCCAAATCAAACACAAAACAGAGTCTTGTGCAATTTAGAGGATTAGGCTTCCAGCATAGCGCAACAGGTAAAAGAGCAGAGTTAGCTAGCTGGACATCACCATGGCTGCGTCCAAAATCGCCCCCATCCACTAAATAGTACACTATTTCAGGTGTCGGACATTTTGCAGTGGTGTCCGAATTCATTCCCTCTATCTTGTTCCCTATATTTGTTCACTCATTCTTACCCCCAGTGCAGTCTGATTTCGAGGGCACATATGATGTACACTCTTTGACCCCCTATTTCCCATAATCCAACGCAGAGACGGTGGCAGAGTGCAAATATTTTTTATTTTTGCATCAAGTTTGGATCCGGGCTCGGGTGGAGGGCACTGACCAGAAGAACCCCGCGAAAATGTGTGCTCGTGCACTTCTGTAAGTTTTTGTTGGTAGTTTACTTCTCTACAATTTTTTAATAATTATATATACATAAATACATACATATGTATATATACATATACATATATATACACACATACATGTATATGTATACGTATACATATACATACACACACTGTTTACTGTATTGTTATTATATGTTATTACAGATTATATTTTATATATTTATATATATATTTAAATAACAGTAGCGTTTTCATTATTTTTATCTGTAATGACATATACAGTAAACAGTTCAATTATATTGTTATGAAAAATAAAATATACATAAACGTGACAAGTTGAAGTAGTTTCTTTCCATCATTAATGTAATTAGCATAACAGATGTACAGTTGCGAAAAGATTAATTGTATTATGATTAATTTTATATTAACGCAAAAATAAAACAGAATGCCTGGGGTATGCACAGTAAAACATTCAATTGCATATTATAAAAGTGTGCGTGTATGTATATATATATATATATATATAAAATAAACATTACAGAGATGATAAAATTCATGAAACCACACAGGGGAAATGTTCATGACAAAATGTCTGCAACAGCTCCCGAGTGCTCTCGGACTAATTTACGTCAGCGTCTGAAATCGCTCACTCATTTTGTTCACTCACTGCTGAAATTTAGTGGTCTCTCTGCCATTCACTATATAGGAAATAGTGAACAAGTGGGCGATTTCCATGCTTTATTTAATGCCTCTCAGGGGCAGAGAAACCAATGGAGGAGTGGGATATATAACGCAGTTAAATTGAATACATTAATAAGCCCAAGAAATAGTCTAATAAAAACACCATTTATGATCCTGCATGGTACATCCATCCTCAAACAGAACAAACATGGTTTTAAAATCCGATTGAATCGGCAGATTAATCAACTAAAAGGCAAATAATTTTAACAACTGAAAGCACTACAAAATATTAGCGGTACATACGTTCAAATGTAGAATGTTGTGGCCATGCTGTAGGGAGCTTTAGTATGTAAAATGACACAACTATGTTATGGTAGCCAATTTAGCCTCTTTCGAATGAGATCTCCTGGGGAGTAAGTCACATGAGATTTTAGGGTTGGGGCAGGGGATGTGCACTGCTTACAAAAAACTCATCACACCCACAAAGAAACAACTCAGACTGCAAATTTCAAGGACATTCTCTGATAGAAACTTGTTTTCCATCCATGCCCCACAGAAACAATGGAAAGGAAACCAGAAGGGTTGAGGAGTGGTTAAAAAACACCTTTGTCAGAATTTTCTCACAGTGGGATTTTGTCTGGAACGATCAGGACAAAATACAGCAAAATAGCATAATCCCCTTTATAGTCCCCTTTTTCCAAGAAAATAAAGAAAGCTTGCACCTTGATGAAGGCAACTTATTTAAGTGTGAGTGACGGTCCTTGTTTCCAACATAGTTCAATTGAAAGTGTGCACCTCGCCCACATGGTTGTTTAACCGTTTCTTTTCCATTCAAGAAAGGAAAAAAAGCAACAAACACATTGTGCCTGTTCACAAACCTAAAGAAAAACGCAGGTGTGGAGTTACCGTTAATACCCGGTTTGTCAGGAAACTTTCTGGTAAGCTGCCACACCTAGAGGGGAGGTCTACAGCTGGCCGGACATTGCGTGTCCCGGCACGGTTTAACGTCAAACTTGGGCCTGCAAGATAAGCCCTGTAATTGCACTGGGCTTGTTCAACTCCCACACCTTGAGCACACAGCAGAGTATGGGTGTCAGATATGGCATTCACAATCAGCCCAAACACCACAGGCCCTCTTATTTTGTGCCCAAGTTCACCAGTGTCATTTCTAAGGCTTCCTTTCCTTGCAGTTAATTCTCAGAATAATGTAGGTAGAGACTGACCTCATGAGGTTCTCCATTGAGGATTACCCCTTTTCATGCATTCCAATGTGTGCAACTAAAAAAAGGTTTTCAAATTCAAGATATGAGGAAACATTTTATTGTATAAATATGCCAATAGCTAATGGGGGGCGATATCATTATTTAGGTAATATCTTTATTAGTGTATACATTACCCAAGACTTGTTTTTAAATTCAATTTATATAGCAACGTCATGCCCCCCCACTACTTGTGTGTAATATCTATGACTATTGCACAGACAAATATCAAATGACTGCAACTGAAGAAAGGGGGCTCTACTTGCAGCATGCAAAGTTAATTCACAAAAAAACCGGCTATTATGCTTAATCAGTACATAGTACCAATTAAACTTTGGACTCCCGTTTAATGTGATTTTACCTAGGTAGGCTAAAATTGGTAGTTTACTAAAAAGATACAAATCAGTGGTGACTTTAGCAAATCCATTAGAATTCAGTTTTTTCTATTACACTATGCATCGAAGCTGCATTCAAATCGATCTAAGAGTTTCCCCAAACAACCATGAGTCAAAAGAACACAACTGTTGTCAAAGGGACTGAAAAACAATTCCAAAACATACATCAATTTGGATTTGTACTTATAATACAATTGTAATTATAGCAGATAAAACCAGAAAATATAATTTGTAAACTAAAATTACCATTACGAAAGGAAAACAAAAGCAGAGTTCTAAAAATTGGCGAATGGGGCATACGCATTTTCAGCAAATTAAAGATATGAACAGGCAAGAGCAGCCCCAATATCAGAGGGTAGTACCCAGTTCCCACAAACAGGTGATGTGCATTCTCCCTACACTTATTTACGTAAAATGTTTATCACTAATTACATCTAGCACATTGGTTGTCAGGAAAACAGTTTATATTATCAATTCATTGGAGCATGACTACATCCAACCACAACTCACATGTAATGAAGGCCAGAAAGTCAGATCAACAAAATATGGAACGCCACTTCAATGAAAAGATGGGGGACGGCGATAACAATTTCATTTATAAGGTTGATGTTCATTCCCAATTTCAAGTATTATTTTTATCAGGGCTCGCAAAATCGGTAGCCCGACGTCCCGAGGCTACTAACTTTCCCCACCGGGCTAACAAACTGTAACACTGCCCTGCCCGACGGTCTACCAGAAAATATACACCGAGTGAGATCAAATTCCCTCCTTTATTACTCCCAACGTCCGCTCTCTCGATTTGTTATTTGAATGAAAAAACTATCGCGGAACACACGTTTTAAATCATGAGTATGGCAGTGACTAACGCGAACGTTTCCAAAGATTGTACGTAGGCGGAGATCCGCCTAAATCTTTTGGTTACTGTGTACAGAATTCTCTCTTCTCTATTTCATATAGGGCTGCCCCCGACTAAAGATTTTCCTAGTCCTTACTAGTAGTCGTTATTTTAAGCCATTAGCCGACTAGTCGCCGCACGTTTATATTATTAATTTAATTACTTAAATATATATTTTGTTGGACATCAGAAAATGGTTTGAGTTCCAGGGCTGAGAAAGTGTTATAAGTAACATTGCTAACACTGTTCTACATTACAGAGAAATACTAAACCATAACAATGAGCCTTTAAAATAGTTTACAAGCGCACGCAAGAAGCGAGCCGCAGCAACACCGGCAAAAGCGGTATTGATTCTGAATGTGTCGGAAAAACCACCAAGAAGACGGTCTGAACATTTTGTTAATTTATTAATATACAAAGTGTAACATCAGTGACATCACACAACTTATGAACTTGTAACACCAACACAATAACTTTATAATATAAATAAAAAAAACGTATTTTTTTTTTCTTTCCGCGAGCAACCGACTAATCAAACCTTGGTCGACCAAGACTTCCCTCATCGACTAACGTTTGGCCGACTATTGGGGGCAGCCCTACTTTGTTGTTTGGCCAACACAGTTGGTGCGTTACTGGTGCGTCAGCTGAAATCGCAGATTCAGAATCTGACACAGACTGATTCATATTTAAATTCATATTGTTCATACATGTTTAAATTCACTTAGAACTGAATGCATATTTATGTTGATGATTGTTACTTGATTATTGAATACTTTACGTATGATTGTTTGTTTGGAGAATAAATGTTTTTGATTGGATTTTGTTTTTATTATTATTTGAACTTTACACATTAAGAAATTTACTTCTTTTTTTTTCCAGGCTACCAAAAGCAGAAGAATGTCTGCCCTAAGGGCTACCAGGGATTTTGAAATTTTGGGAGCCCTGTTTATTATTGCAATACTTTTAACTATAGGATCAGGTGCAAAGACAGACTATGTTATGTAAGGCAATAATTTTATATACACTGAATAAGCTATTAAAACCAAGGAAAATGTTAACTTATTATGTTAAGAATGAAAGAGAGTTGCTACATTATTTTAACTTAAAGGTTGGAATTCACTGTGTTTCAATTAACATTTTTTCCCCCGGGTTTATGGAAAGATTTTCATACAGAAAAATAAAATGTCCAATGTCCAATAAAAAATTAGTTTTGAGAGAGGACGATAACTTTTTAAAAATTCTCAGCAAAATGTGTACCATTGAGGGTTATATCAATATCAGCTGTTTTTTCGTGACTTTGGAAGATACCACACAACGCTTGTGAAGTTTTTTGTTTCACCACATTTTTTTGTTTCAACCAATCACCATGTAAATTAGTAGTAAATATTTGGCCTAATTACACAGCAAATACTCAAACTTCATAACCTAGCCTACTTCAATTGTGCTTTAAACCCTTAACACACTCCTGCTAGTGGTATAGGCGCCAGTACCCATGACCATAAAATTAGAAAATAAGTAAATTTTTACCCACTAAATTAAAAAAATGTTTTCTTCAGTAGCAACATGGCATTCAGAAGAAAAAAAAAAACTGAAAATGGTCACTGTGCTGCTTTAGCAGTACAATCACACAAAGTGGTGCCCCCCCAAAGTTTTTAATAAACCACAAGTCTTTTCTGACGCCACACCTTGAAAAAAAAAGTGTACCCTTATAAAATGAAACTGTAGGGAAACAATGAAATGTTTACTATTGGTGCTTGAAGGGGTTCCAATGGATTCTCTAAAAAGAAATACAATGATAATGGCAGTCAAATTTCTACTGTTTCTACAAATGTATTTGTCTTTTTCTTGCTGTAAATTCCCTGCCAAAAGTCAGCTGCTCTAAGCATTTTGAAGTTGCAGGTTTGCCAAAGATTTTGTTCTACAAATCATATCTGTCAAGACATGAATATCTGCAGTTAAGAGTGGTCTCTGCTAGTCGTGACTTGTGTGTAATTCTGGAGTTGTGTGTCTGTAAAAAAAAAAAAACAAAAAAAACAATTGAACCCGAGCACATAAAAAATTCTAATGCAAAATGTCGATTTACAAATAAAAATCATAAGGTGTTTATGGATAGTGAATTACATTTGTGGATTGGTACCGATTTTACCTGATCACGCTACACAAATATAAATTGTATGCTGTGTGTGCATATTAATCCCATATTCTCCGCTAAAATTCGAAAACACAAGCGAGTCTCAACCATCATGATTTTTAGTAGATGTAACAAATGTGTTTTGCACAAGGGGTATTTTTGAAGCAGGTACATAGCAAACAAGTTCATATTCGATGTGTTGTGTTGCCAACTGAAAATGGCCTTTACGGAAAAAGTGTCGTGTGGAAGGCTTTGTACGAGATGAACATTTCGAAAGCATTGCAATTGTCACAAGAATATAAAACGTTAAGCAAAATAAATGAACAGCCTCGATTAGGCATTCGTACTACGGCCAAATGTTTGGTTTAAATTATTTGCGTAAAAAATATGAAGTCAGCGTTTGTTCTTAACTATTGGTTTTTACTTGTTAAGAGTGAGTAACGTTACTTTATATCCACTTAATTTTTGTTTGTGAGGCATCTTTTTTTATTATTACACACACACACACACACACACACACACACTACATTACTCGTTAGTTCAATAAGCTAAATAAACTGCACTGACACGTCGTCTTTCGCCAGGGTGTTGCCCATGGGAGTACCATATGCGCACGTCGCTAACTTGCTAGTAACTTAATTTTTATTCTGGGCGGAAGGCTATAGTTGGGCTATGAAGGATACAATGAATTTTTAGGTCATGTGCATATTGGGGCAATTTGGAATGAAAAAAATTAACGTCCGCTCATTTGTTGAAACTGGCAAGATTGGCTCTTAGCAAGTTGGTACTAGCTTAAGTTAGCGCGAACACCATTAAAAAGTCAAAATGTCAGACTCACCCATTCTAAAACACGAATAAATCCCAAAGGTTCTTTCAAAGGTCCCAGGTCAAGACTGAACCCCGTCATTGTTGTCTAAAGAAGCAGGAAAAATACATTTATGTAAATGCATCACGAGATACCGAAAACAGTTCGAAGTGGTTACTCAATTATCTACTAGCAGATACAAAGGAAACGTTTGAATTTGTTCTACCTGAACAAGTCCGGCCATTACTTTACTCCAAATAATGTCGAAAAACTAGCTAGAAGGAGGGGTTTCTGCAGTTTCAAAGAATATATATCGCTGACCGATGATCGCAGAATTCCTAGCGCTTGAGTTAAAGAAAAACATCCGCCTTTAAACGAACTTCTGTCAAACTTTTTTGACCTACCACTCGGCACACGTGATTTCCACCTCTCGCATTAAAGAGACACTTTGTGTAAATTATCGCCGAACTGTTTTTTTTGTTTGTTTGTTTTTTCAAATTTCCTGGTATCCAAGAAATAGTCTAATCGAGTGCTAAGTCAACGACACAATTACTGACATATAAAATTAAATTGGAATCAATATTGTTTTTTTTTAACCAACTCAACGGGAGAATAGAATAAAACCCATGCAATCATATACATTTGGCAGGCTGCTTTTTGTAATAACGACATCAACCACCTAATTATTACTAATTTGAGGTCAAATCATTTTGGGAATTTCCTCTCAGTCCCTGGCCAATACACCAAGATACCATGACATGGAAAAGTATTAGATAATCATAAACTGGTGGACGGTTAGGTAGATTGGAATATAGCCATCGTTACATTATGAAGTGTCTCTTTAAGATCAGGTCTGCTACTATCCATCAGCAACATGAGCTACTGTCTCATAGTTGTAAATATAGGGATCAAGGCCTGGGAATACTGCTCTACACCAATTGCTGAAGTTTATTGCCACTCAAACATCTCCGCAGTCTGAACTAGTCATAGACAAACCATTTGTACTAACATAGATACTTGAAAGTCCTAGACCCTGGATAAACAGAAGTACCTGAGAGCCCTAGAAAGAGGAGAAGAAAGCACTCTACCTGTAGTTGTAACCCTCATGGCAATAAGTGCCACCAGTGACATGACAGGCTCCAGCCATGCCACCATGCTCTTCAGGGCTTTCCGGGGGGATGCATCCAGCTACACACAAGTCATTACAGAAGGACTGTTGCACCAGACGCCCTCACCCGAAGAGGTGCCACCATTAAGGTCGAGCTAGTGCGGCTGCCAGTTGGCTCAAAGTAAAAAAAGAACAGTTTCTGATGATCTGCCTAGAGGGAGCCCGTCATTTCCACAGTGAGGCTGATAACACAGACACACACACACGCTTCTATTAGCTATAAGGTTAAGTAGACATATTCCATAGTAGAGGGGCTCTGTACAAGAAGGCTTTACCATCAGAATTTATTTGTTAAAAAAAAAGGTTTGTCACAATGGGGATTCAGCATTACAGTCATGGTGCAACGTATGGATAAGTTTCTCTTCATACTTTTGACTCTATATGTCAAACTTTGGACGTTCTGGGCTGCGCTAGACTGTTTTTTCAACCCCATGTCTGTCTGCACCCACACCATTTCTGCCCCCTATGCTTCTAAATGTGGCCAATGCTATCAGTAAATTAATTTTGTCATTTGGTAAATCATTTCTGTCTTTGAAGAGCTTTTGGGTGTCACAGTGATGCATGACACCACCACAGGAAGGGACATTTTTCAAATGATCAAGATGTATGTTGATGAGATGAAGTTGCCGTGGGACTGACAGCCATACACGGTGAAAAGAGTGAGCTGGTTAGATGCAGGGGGATAATTGCCTGGGCCAGCAACCGACATACCACTGTATCCTTCACACACCAAAAGGCACTTTGTGACAAACTACTTAAGATGTAAAAAGCAATGAGCATTGTAATGAAAACAATTAATTTAATCTGGGCTAAAGGATTGAACCACTACCAGTTTCAGTCAATTCTGGCTGAGCTGAATGCACACAGACATGCATCAACTAAGTTGTCCTTATCATGGAAATGAAGAGGAAAGTAATCAAGGGGCTTAGGGCTGAGAGCTGGCTCGGATACTTTGGTTTGAGACCGAACATTTCAGCTGATTCTGAAAGTTAAACTTTGCGAACACAAATATGTTATTAGTGACATTAGACTACTTTGGTGGAAAAAAAAATTGCATGCAACAGAGAAACTTAAATGTTGTTGGGTGCAAAATGTATTTATTTATCTATAAAACATTGCCAATATATTCCGTAGATATAAGAAAGCCATTTGGGGGGTCAAGCGACATTATGAAGGTTGCTGTTAAACCTGGCAAATTACTGTAACTATACCCGTTTTAGTCTTAAACTGATTCTTGTTGCAGTAAACAATGCTGGTGTTACGCGGCGCCGGGCACAGGAACAGAGGAACCCAGTTGCAGTGTTGAGAGGGATGGTCAGACAGGCATTGGTCAGATATCGGCAGGACAAGATAATCAAGGCAAGGCAAAGACATGGTCGTGGTCACAAGCAAGGGTCAGGTAATCAGGAAAACAGAGTTATGAGGAAAGTCCAAAGTCATGGCCAGGGAAGGAATCTAGAGAACAAGGCAACACTAAGGGCACAACACTCACAGATGTAGCAATGAATCTAACAAAACTTCACTAAGACTGAAGGTTATTGAGGGGTTTATATGTGGAACAGAAAACCAAGTTGGGAGGTGCAGGGCGAATGGGCGCAGAGGTTGATTGAACAAGTGTACTTGGGTTTCAGGAATTTTAATTGAATGATGTGTTGAATGGAGCTGGAAGATATGACTGATAAGGAAGGGTGATGGCAACATCTAGTGGGGAACTGGGGCTGTGTTGTGAATGTGACAGCTGGGGTTTAAGCCTGAAGCTCACCTAAACTCTATTTAGACCTTGTTGGCTACCAGTGCCAAAGCGAGTCTTTGTTTACGTTCTACTTGGTGTGCTATAATTGGTTCCCGTAATTTCATCACACTTGCCAGCTCCCCACTCTTTAAGGAATCATCAATTTATAACACATTTAAATAGGTCAGGTTTTTTTTTACAAACCAATTTTAAGTTAGAGAGTTGTGCTTTTAAATTAACAACAAAAATGCTAAAAATTCAAAAAGAATAGGTTAGCTTACTGAGCTAAATGCCAGATATAGGATTGACTGGGAATTTTAGTTAGAGAAACAACAAAAAAAAACACTGGGTTTGTTCAAACACCACGTCTTTGTGGACCTACACAATCAGCTGCTCCAATCAATCAATGAAATTTTATTAGTTATAGCACATTTTTACAAATAGAATTTGTCACAAAGCACTAAACGGTATTTTCCAGAGGTAATCAAAACAAAAAACAAAAAAAAACTCAAACGAGAAAACTGGAAAATTACTCCTTGATCCCAGAAGGAGTCAAGAGACAATAGTAATAATAGACAATAATAGTAAACACTTACAAAATAAAACTGTAAAGTAATCTGTAATCTACTTAGTAGATAGCTCAGGTTTGTTCTTGGTTCTTGCTGCCAGGACTACAATGATGATACACAAGATGATACCCCTCTTTGGACTGGCCACAGCTTATCTCTCGCATGCCAGGGAGACGGGGAGGAAAACAGAAGAAAAGCGAAATAAGGTTAGAAGCTGACAAACAAGATGAGGTAGAGTAAATTAGTTCAGTGTTTTGTGTTGTACGACATTTTATAGCGTCAGCAGGAATAGCACCATTCAAAAGCAAAAATGTTGTCAGATGCAATGGAGGTGATTGGAGTTCTCTCTCATAATTCTGGTGATTCCTGCCTCATAAGAGCACAACCATACCAACGTTGGTAGGCCAACTAATAAAGAGGTGACAGCAAGGAAAGCTCTTTTACACCTGAAGATTCTATGGCCAAATTCCCGTTTCTATCTCAGCATCAAAGACAGCTAAATGACAAATATAACAGATTCTTAAGTCTGATTCCAGCAGAAAGTTTTCTATGAAAAAGCTCTGTATGAAAAGACTATAGCTCCCGATTTAGCCATTTCAGACCATTTAAAAAAAACTGAGACTGGTGTGATGTGGATATATATTTTGCTTCGGTGGGCAGCATTGTATAATGGTTTTGTCTACTGGTCACAAAAGCATGGATGTGTTTTCTGTATCTTTTAGACTGAGAAAATGTGGATTTTAGCAATAGTAAAAATTGTAATAGTAAAAAACAAAATAGTAAAAATTGAAAAAATTCCTCATTTTCTGTTAAAATGAGAGATCTGGATTTCTTATCCCAAGGTCTTTGATAAGCAAATTGGAGTATCTGAGTATCCATCAAAACCAGTTTAGAATGGTGTCAGAGAACCCCACTTTTTGAGGCTGTCAAAAAGAATGATCAACAGCATCAAAGGCCTCTGTGAGGTCTGATAGAACTTGTATAGAGCATTCTCCAGCGTTTTGCATGTACATAGGTCACTTTAAGAAGTGCAGTGTTAGAGTTGTACTTCATCAGGATCTTCTAAAGAGATAGCAATTTTGAGATTTATCTGTAGTAATACATGATGGTAGTATCCAGGTTTCTTTAGAAGAAATCAGAATGATATTATATTCATTTAAAAAAAGAAGGAACTGACCTTAGAGCTACAGAGCTGTTACAGAGCATAAGCATCACACATAATTCCTATACATACTCTCTGTTGATACCAGTACAGTGGTATTTCCAAAATTCCTGTATATTTACAGTACAACTGAACAAATTCATTTCACAAGTCCTTCACTCTTTCTTCAAGGTACCAAATAGATCTACTTCATAGATACGTGATTCCTTTTCCAAATGCATTTGATTGATTATGTGTGGATGGCATTACAATAACCCTTTAAACATGCGGTCATTGGCAGTTACGTTTTGCTGAATGTTCTTTAGACAGAATATTATTCGAGCACCATGTTCACCACAGTTACCTCCTGCTGAGCTTATAGGCTTTCACTTCAGAAGTGCAGTACCGAAGAGCAATATAATAATCGTAAGCAATATCCTAATTTCACTCCAACACTAATGTAATGTAACACACTACAATTATTTTCAGCAATAGCATCAAAACTACATATACAAATCCTGTATTTTATACTTGACGTATTCATTCTATACTTTAAATATTATGATTTAGAGTTGACCTTGTCAACCCATCTGTTTGCAATCTGAGACCCTCCGTGTATTACATAGTCAGTTACTGTGGCAATAATTTAATTTAAGATGATTGCACATCGTTTCTGTTGAACTTGACCATAGTATTTTCTTCAGCTCTGTAGCAATGATTGCTTGTGTTAATACAACCTGTAGTAATCAAAAAATGTATAATGATCCAAGTAAAACCCACAGTTCAGTTCAGTCTCCTATAAGATGCAAATGATCTATTCCATCAAATATAAAAAGCTGTTTAACAAGGCTGAAGTTAGCTCATCTGTAAAACAAATGCACAATGTGTTACAATGTGTTATGGTTATTTATGGTATTTTCAGTGTATTTCTATTAAATTATATTTAAAATACTCTAGGTCATAGGGCTCAGCCCAAAATGTTCAGCATACATTTTAGTAAATATGCTTTGTTTTGGGACTAATTCATATTAAGACTTAGAAACTCATGTACGGATTGTCTGCTTCTTGCATATTCAAGGCATCCAGATCTAGATGCAGCAAAGCGTCCCCACCATGACACTACCACCATCGTGTTTGACCATAGTTATGAGGTTCTTACCCTGGAATACATTGTTCCAGAACTATCCAGGTGCTTTTTGGAAAACAAGCTTCTGACTTGCCAGAATCTCATTTCTTCCCAGTGTCTTTCCAATAATAGAGTAATGAGCACTGCAGGTCCCCGTATGTTGTTTGATATGTGCAGTCTCTCCAGCCATAGGCAATTGTCGAAGTGCCATCCTTCCCATATTTTCTGGGGTTTTGTTGTTTTACAGCTACGTTATGTTGTACTGTAAAGGAGAAGAGTTGGAGGAAGAGAAACTGGTGAGTAATTCGGGCATTGGTAACCAGGGTGAAGCAACGCCCTAAGAGGTAGTATGACAGGGAGGTTATCACCCACTTCATAGCCAGAAACTCCCGGAAAAGAACCCTGTATTGGAATAACCCATACAGGATAGAGAAGGCAGGTCCAGGGTCGAGATGTAACGAGTTAAGCCGATGGATGTCATTGCAATACTACAAGGTCCTGTCTGGTTTCGGACCAGTCTCTGCAATACTCCACAATTATCCCCTTACCCAACATCTGCTGAACCTCCTCCCTGATCTGCTGCTTCTGGAACCCGACATGGGTGAAGCTGGACGGTGGGGGAGGTGTGGATATTGTGGTGTACAAGCAGGGTTCAGTCGGACAGAACAGAACACATCTCGGTTTTCCCACACAAAGGTTCTCACCTGACAACTTCGGGAAGGATTTATGTCTTCTCTCACTCCCACCAGATCATCTGGTGTGCCCCATTATGGTCAATGCCACTGTTAGCTCCCTCTCTACCCACGGTTTCAACAGGTTCATGCAATAAATATGCTCTGTCTGCCTCTGGTCCTGTTGCCGGATTCAGAAAGCCAGTGGGGCAACCCGTTCAGCCACTTCATTCAGTCCCTGCCAGGTGGCAAAAAACTTACTTTCAGTGGTGGCAGCAGTACTCAATCCCTCGGCTGTAACTCGTGGGGTAGGGTCGGCCGGAAAGCTGTTGAGAGAGCGAAATGCCCTCTGAGCCCTCTGGAGATGTTTCTGCACCCTGACAATTTGACCCATCGGTGGACTCATTGGACAAGCTCCAACACTCGCCTTGTAGGTTGTTCATGCTGAACAGTTTTCTTGATATTGTTTCGGTTGCCTGTCTAGTGTGGAGAAACTCTACCAAGGAGGAATTCTACCCCTTGTCCTAGATATCTCGTAACAGTTCCCATATACACAGGTAAGGGTTAGGGTTTGTTAGGGTCGAAGATTTTCATTGGGTACCAATT
The DNA here is from genome assembly GCA_025775065.1 of Hiodon alosoides. NCBI lineage: Eukaryota > Metazoa > Chordata > Actinopteri > Hiodontiformes > Hiodontidae > Hiodon > Hiodon alosoides. Next base: position 12,260 of record JAOYSI010048098.1, on the reverse strand, counting down.
CTGGGTGATTAAGGGTTACTGCACTCCTGAAATCTAACAGGGTCTGGTTCTCTGAACTGCCAACCCAGACAAGCAGGGGCGCTGGAGATGTCAAGGTGGAAGTCAAATAGATGGCAATCCCTGGGGTGGCGGCTCAAATTAAACGCTCCATGACCACGGTGTCGATAATGGCATCTGGGAAGGGATCCCACGGATAGGGCTGGTAATGTCCCGGCTTTCCTGGCTGTCCTGAATGGAAATTCCAGGCCCTAGACTTTTGTCTAGACTCTACTCAGTAGCCAAGACAAGATAAAAAAAAAAAAATGGTGTTAAAACTCTAACAAAAAATGAGCGATGGAAATAGCAGTGGAAATATTACATCGCTTGCGTAGGTATCCTAGCCCTGGATTAGATTTTTAATCAGGGTTCCAGCTGGTCTCCTTCCCATTTTATGTTACTGTACAGTACTGTACTGTACTTAGCTGATGTAATTACTTTTTTAACCCATTTATACAGGAAGTAATTAGTACTTTGCTCAAAAGTGCATGCCACCCATTGCTGGAAAATATGGATCCACAAGGACAACCTTGAACAGGTTTCAAGTTGTATCCAGTCTATCTTCTCTAGCAGTGCTTTTAAAATCTTCGAAATCTAGATGGCTGAACTTCTCCTCTCATAAAACCCAGCAGTATTTAGAAGATTGTTAAGATCAATACTCACATACATAAATGGAACTTGTTTTACCAACCCAAGCCCTTCACCACAGCAGTCCTGAAGTGTTAGAAGGGCTTCTTCTTTAATTTTTCTCAGTTTTACTGTTTAAATAATAATTATACCATCAGAAGAGCGTCACTGCAGGTGAATGGTCAGAGGGACCCTTAAAATTAATTATGTAAACAATGAAAAGTCAAAACTACCCAAGAATAACATTTCAATTTGTAATTAGTTAAAAATTATTATGCATTTAAATATATTACATTTTTAAAATTTGGCAGCATTGCAGAAAGAAAATTGCTACAATTCTGGCTCATTGAATTGCTAGAAATTTAGGTTTATAACATTATATTGTAATGTTATAATAAGAACTCCCCATTGGCAAGTGTTGGTTTTCCCAAAACAGAAATAACCTGAAATAACTAATAGAAAGGACATTATCAAAGAGTGCTAAGATTTATTACTGAATATACCAATAAATACAACTCACAAATTCCCATCCTTGTTGTAGGCCCCCTCCTCGGTCTGTGGCCTAATCATTGAGTTCCTTGGTACTAAATATTAGCTAGCTCCAGGAACTAATTATACTCTTGTTCGTTCACAACAAGCCCCGCTTCAATAGCTGCATAGCTGACAGAGGCACACATTCGGAGAGACTTACTGCACAGAATGTGTAACATTGAACTAGATACAATGAACACCTCCCAAAATTACGGGATAAATAGAAATAGATTCGGTAGGAAGTTTGTGCTTCACCAGAGATAATGTATCTGACTTCTCTTGCTTGAAAAATACGGTTGACACAGTAGCGTAACGGACTTCGTTTTGTGTCGAATTGAAATGGAACATAACCTTTTATTTACTCATACGGAATTAATGTTTTATACGGAATGGGTGGCATGTTAATGTCTTTAAGACATTAAAGATTTTATCAAAGCCACATTCACTGCAGTTTGCTGTTCACACTATTCTCCAACATATTGAAGACGATGTTCCACTGTTGTCAACAATTTCTACCCGGCATGTGTGCACAAAACATTTCAGGTCTAAGATTGCTATGCGCTGATCTTACATATTTCTCCTCTTGCATAACAAACTAACTTTTTGCCGATGTTACCTTTAGTATGTGACCCTGCAACTTCAGTTCAGAGTAAACAAGTCCTTTTAACGGTACCTGACATGATAGCAGCAAAGCAGTCTGAAAGTTCTGTCTAAAAATATAGACAGGCTAAATCTTGTTGATAAAAAGATGTAAATATAATTGTGGGGATGTGACACAGCAAGGGCAGTGCTGAGGTAATGGCCAAAACAGCATTACAATCCCCATGAGGCCAAAGGACTCAATTGAGGATCAATCAACATAGAAAAAGCAGGCTGCCTCCCTGTGGGTTTTAATAAATAGTTTATTTTGATTATGTAAGGGGTACCTTAGAGAAAACTAAATTATTATTAGAGGGATCTAAATTATCTTCATAATTGTATTATGGAATGGTAAGCTATTTCCTTGATTCTATATGTATTAATAAATTGGCCTAGTATTATCATTCATGTTGTATCATCCCCAATACTGTATCCTACAATGTTCAGTGCTGTAGTCTACTTGTAGGGCAATTAAAATTCCCCATGATTTTAGCACCCTTTCTTGTTTCTTGTTCTCTAGAATATTTAAGCAGTAGGTTTTGCAGGGTTAGGATTGTTGAGGGAATAGTTTTTCATAAGGAGGTAAAAATGAATTTTTGGTGAGCTGCATCTTAGTTGTGACAGATCACAGTTTCACAGGAGTTCCCCTAATGAACCTGCCTTTGGTAGATTCAGTGTATCCCGTTCAGAGAATGTAATCCAATCAGCGACAGGATGGACTCTAAAGGACCAGGCACCAGACAGTGGTCTATTTATGTGTCATGATTTGTGGTCATGAGTTCAACTGCGCATGGACTCTCTCTGCTGTCACATGTCCCAATGTGGAAAGATACTGCATTTGACTCCAGGCAACCTTGGCTGGATAATTGTAAAATCGAATTAAGGGCTGAGGCAGAGAAAGACTTGGGAATGGAAAATACATAGGAACTTGGCCAAACTCCATCACTGCATTCTCCTCTCTGTTCCGATTCCAGGCCATGCTGTTAAAAGATTCCATCAAGTCCTCCCTCAGCCTCCTGCAGCAGGTAATGGAGGAGAAGTTGAATGCAACAAAAATTAAGCTGGTTTGCATAATGTGTTCAGTCCTAACCATTTTGTTTTAGCAAGGCCGGTCACGCTTGATATCCAGAAGGACATTTAGAAGGACAACTAGTTGATAAGCATCGGTTTGGAAGAATTTTCCGTGTAGCATATTCAAAAACTTGCTTATCAGAAAATATGCTGAACGAGTCTGACTTTCTGGGTTAATGCAAATAAATGCTAACATTCTGCCGGATGAAATTTGCAAATGTGCTTTCTCCTTTCTTTCCTTCCCTTCAGCTCAGTCACATTGAAGGATGAATAGAACTTTCAAATATATTCTTAGAGGATCTAAAAATGTCATTAAAGACATTTGACATCTTATTTTTCCATTATAATCCACAACAGAGGGAAACCGTTGTCAGTAATATTTTTTTCCTTTCTTTAATTGGTATACAGGCCTGTATAGACATCAGTAATGAATTGAAACGGTTGGGGTGGGGATTTTTGTAACAATGCATGTGTTTCTAAATTTCCACACCATATGAGGTATATTTTTTTAAAATACACTGTTATTTTTCTCTGCAATTAATATAATGGTTATCCAATTTAAATATAAATAGTTTCCCTTCTAATTCACGTCTCCCCCTAACGCCTTCTCTTCAGCTGTGATAAAACAACACTTTTTATAGTAGTACATGTTGTTTTAATGTTGCTATTCCTTAACCGATGTGAAAAGCGAACCCAGAGTAAAGCATTTCAAATACCAGGAAGGGAACTGCTGTTTTAGGTCCAATCAAGGTATTCTACCTGGACAACTTCTGTCACTCTCCATCTGTTTAAATGGATAAAGTGGAAAATTATACGCTGTGTGTGTTAGGGTTGGGCCCACGATAGCACCACAATCCGGTCACCCACTGAAGTGCCCTCATGTTGCCTCCGATGCTGCCCCATGTTTTCCCCCTTTAGTAAATCACAGTATTTCTATACTTGTTACTATCTCTAACAACAGAACTGCTGATGTATACAGAACCTTCCTCGTAGCACAGTATGATCTTTTTCCCTTTTGTCACTATTAGAGCTAAAGGGTCTAGGAGATTCTGAGAATGTATTTTTGCTGTATCAGAATGCCAGCTGCAGCTTTCCCCTATGCAGGTTGATTGGTGGATAGATTTTATGTATATAAAATGAACAGGGGTGGAATAGTTCTTCGCAACAAGGGGTTCTCAACACACATTTTTCGACCAATATGTTTTCTCCCTTTGAATTTAAAATCACTGAGATTTTATAATTAAATTGGAATTATTGATCAAATAAACCTTTGATTCTATCTATTAGAGCCTTAACAAGATCAATCAATTTTAGTGACACCAATCACAAAGAGACAGTGGCAAAGCATCCAATGGTTGGATCCAAAGAGGCGTGGCCATTAGGAAAACAATCGGAGATTTTAACAAATGAAATCAGAGGTTTAAAGTTGCACAAGTCTTATTTGTTCATTGTCAGTAGTTTGCATTTGATAGATGTACAGTGAAGCCAATGAAAATGGTGAAAATTTTGCAGAAAACCAACAGTTCTGCTTCTCTGGAAAACTAGGCGGTTTGAAGAGGTACACCGCCTCTAAACGGTTTTCCCCTATGCTGCGCTCTAAGAAGATTACGACGTTCTGTGCAAGCCGAATGCCCTGTTTGCTCGAGTCGTCACGGAAGCGTAGTTCAGAACGGCGGATAGGTTTTCATTTATGGGCATATAGCTAAAATTGGAATCTAGGATGGTTATACGTACAGCAAATATGAATGTCCTTCACTGCAGCGCTGTTTTTTTTCTTTTCTCGTTTGCGGTTGGTTCAGATTTTCTAGAGCGATCCAGTGTCTCGGGAAGTGCTCTTTCTACATTTGCGAAGAACCCGAAATTGGATGAAGCTCGTAATATCAACGAGCGATCATTTATTGACTTCTACGTCTCATCTCGGAATCACAAAGTTGATAAAAGAAGTGTGGATCAAGGAGGGGAGGCGTGCAAAGCTCTTCAGGGATATGATTCTAGGCTAATCAACAACACTCACGCTGTAAGTACAATCGTTACAGCGGCTCTTAACTAGCTACGTACAACTTGCATGATCTGTGTTGTTCTATATCGTGATACAATCGTTGTGCATAGCTAATGTAGCCTACTTGCAATGTAGTTTAGCCTGTTGTGGGGAACCTACTCTACATTTTTCTGCGTGACTCATCTATGTAAAGCGAATGCGTTATTTTGTAAACATTGTGTTGTAGCTAATGGTTTAGCTACTATTAACAGTAATTAAGCAACCTTATTGCTATACTACTATAGAATAATAGTTTTCAAAATGATCTAGTTTGCCTGCTTATGGTTATATTACAGGCAGCTGAAACCGGTGGAAGGGTTAACATTTTTCTTGATATACCTGGAGGTCTAGTTCTAGTTTTCTAGTTCTTGTCTTGGCAACTTCTGGTGTGTCGTACTATTGACGTTTCGTCTTTCAAGCAATACAAACAATGACACACCCTATTGTACATTCGTGTTTCCATGTTACCATCACATGACAGTATTTGCATTATTGTTGTTAATATCATCGTTAAAAAATAACACTAATAATAAAAATAACAGTAATAATTCACCTTTCACGTCGACAACATTGAACTGATTACTGTGAGCTTGTAGTTGGCATCAGTGATTGATTGTGTAGTGAAAAGAGAGGTTGTGTAGACAAGCCACGTTTTCATTTCGACACTGATGGGTTAATTTGTTAGTAATTGAAAAACGTTTGTCTTGGAGCCGCGGTAATGTTAGCTGAATGCTCGGCATTCGTTTTTGGAAGGTTAATGTACCGTAAAGAATTTCGCAAATTTCGAACCAAATTTCGAGTAATACATTGGGTATGTCACATGCTTAGATAATGAGGAAGAGAATAATTTCAGGACGCAATATCTTCCGGAATATATGAACCACGTCACTCAATGATTTTACAGAACTCGAATAAAAAAAAAAATCAACACACTTTAATCATGTGTATAATTTAATAGAAATGTCTCTTTCCCCCTAAAAAAACATCGCATGGATGTTTCTAACGTCAAAAGTTTAATGCAATCCGCGTCAAAACGGGAAACTATCGAAGGGCTACTTGTGCATTAAAATATCAATAATAATTATTTAAAATGCTATTCTTTCGAAAAGTAACTAGCAGTTAGGACGTAAATATCAGACAGATTCAGGGGACTTGTCTTTTGAATCGACATTTCAAAATAAAAGTCATGAAGGGGGGCATTAAGATTTTGACGAAGAACCGCCCACATAGTACTGAAGCTGCTAAACTACCACTCGCTGTATCCGCTTTAAATGTGTATGTGACTACTAACTCTGGCATTATCTAGGCATTATCTATCTTTTGTCAACCTCAAGTGTGATGGAATCATTTCAGTTTTCCCGTTTGCCACTGTATTGTATGTTTTTTCCAGCTCCCTCTGAAAAAATGTTCGTCGTTTTGTGACAAATTCAATTTAAATAAACGCGCTATAACAAATTAAAATTGATTGGATGATGTTAGAGAGATTATTTTGTGTCAGGTAAACTGAAGGGTGTGGATAATATTTATTTAATATTTATTATTTCCAGAAATATCGGTTTTAGATTATGACTAGGTAACGTTATCCAAACAAAATTCCCAATAAAAATTCACACTACTTCTAATTCGATACTTACTTTGTTTACGGAGTAATTCATTTTCCGAATAATCGATTGTTGACCAAATATTGCTATAACTTTAAAGCAGTAATTCTGGCCTACGTATCCCCTGTGCCACTGTTCTCAACACCAGTGGACTAAAGGATACTGCTGGTTTTGTGTTTTCTCACACATTGCTGCAAGTACATCCCAAGGTGTACTGATGGGAGTTCATTTTTCATTGCATCAGGTTTTATAATTTTGAAGCACAAAATTAACTGCTGTATAAACACTCAGTTAGAACTCAAAGAAACACTAAGCACTGTGTGAAATCCACACACAGCTCACCCAACTCTGGCCTCATTGGGATTTTAGAAATTTGGTATCGCAGTAGTATTGAAGTATCTGTATTTTCGACAACCCTACACTGGAGATGATACCCCTCTTCAGATTGGCCACAGCTTATCTCCCACCAGAGGGGGAGGAAAAAGACTCAAGAAAAGCAAAATATGGTAAACCGCTGACAGTCATGGGGAGGAAGAGTGTAATTCAGTTTTAAGCGTTGTACGTCAGAAGGTAATCTAGCCAAGTTGATCTGGGTCCTTCCCACCTCCTAAGAGCATGGCCAGACTTACGGTGGATCGTCTGCTAATGGAGAGGTGACTGCTAGGAAAGCTCTTTGCACGTGAAGATTCCAAATTCGATACACGATATATATCTTGATATTTTGAAATCTCCTCTATAAAGCACTTCATAAATGCTTGATTTAACCCTTTGATGCATACAATCACATCAGTATGATGATTCTAGTAGTCCCTTCAACATATGTCTGCTTTAAAACATTCTTGTTTATATTCATTAGTGGTTTCTACTGGAACACTTTTTAAACGTGGATGCAAAAAGGGGGAAATCACAACCAAGTTAATTGAACAAAACAGTATTTATTCAAACGAGGCAATTGCACACATAGGTTTTTAACAGCTGTTAAATGAAAATTAATAATGACATGTAGGACCACATACTGTAGCCTAGTTCTACAGAGCTCAAAGCAACAAAAGTACATTCATCAAGAACATTCCTGCTACCTTTTGTGGCAATGGTTTTGCTGCATTTTGCAGATAACCGTTGTTTGTTCAACGTCTTCTTTGCGATATCCTAACCACTGCCAGACGATGGATCCAGTGCTTTTTTTTCCGGAACGAATTCGTCCGCCTTCACTTTCTATTACCGTTCCCGAACTTGACACTCATTTTGTCGCTTCTTTCACTCTCTTTAGGCTCTTTCCCTGTTCTCTCCAGATATAAAAACACACGTCTCACGGCTCTCACCTATATACGTCACACACACACTCGTCCAGGAGAGGGGTCTGGATGAGTGAGCAAGTGTGTGTGTGTGTGACGTATGTGTTTTTTCTTTCTTTTTGTGTCTGTGAGAGGGAGAAGTGGAATGCAAAAAACGAGTTTCATGCCGGTGGCTTAAAAAAATTACTTGACAATTTGCACTCGATGTTTGCGAAATAGTAATTTACTACATCGTTAGCAGAACAAGCCGTGATACATCGAGTATATTCGATATATCGCCCACCCCTAGCTAAGATCCTAAATCTTACACGGTAAGATTGTAAAGTCTAAAGTTGTAACGGTATTGTCACAGTCTGTGGGCTGCCTGAAAAGAGCGCATTACAGTAGTCTAGTCTGCTGGTGACGAAAGCATGGATCAGTTTTTATGTGTCTTTTAGATGGAGTAAATTCCAGATTTGAGCAGTGGTTCTAACATGAAAAAATGATTCTCCTAATACATGTAGATCCTGTTATACTTCTGTTCAGATTGACTGTTCACAAATAAACGAATATAACGAATAAAAAAAATGCAGTTGTAATGAAAAGTCTTCTTTTCTTCTTATATTTAACAATAGTAGACTGGTGTAATGAAATTAATGCACTATGGGTAATGTCGACATTGTATTTCTGGCATGGATGGTATTTTGGCGGGAGGCTATACCAGTTTTCAGAAATCTTAAACCAGTCAAACCTGTGTGTTGTCTGTGTATCAGTGGAAATGAATGTTTATGAATGATATTACATGTATCGGTTGAAGAGTAAGGGACCATAGACTAAACTCTGTGGGACACCCATACCCCATAACTTCATATCGGAAAGATCTGTGCTATGGCCTGCGCGAAAAGCTCATATATGTTACCTTTTAGGAAAGCAGTTGGCTATATTTATAATTATATAATTACTATGACTAAATTGGCATAGGTGCAGAAATGACTGATGTAGAAGTTCAGGTATATCTATAAAATTGTTGTATTTTGAATATTTTGCATATTATTTTATCTGCCTATTTCCATTTCCGCATGTTTCCATATAGTCAGAAGTCGAGAGGTTTAATTTTTATGTTCTTAATGTTTGATATTTGAATTTAAAAAAGTTCAATACATCTTTACTAGAGTGGTTTTGGGTTATATTTACTACTATTTAACTACTGTGAGACTATTCATTAATCTAGCAGGTAGAAAACCAAAACTGTTGAGCAGGTGTTGGTGCATGCTTGTAATTTATTACCATGCTAGAGAAAATATCTGTCATTTGGTTGATTCCATTTTATGATTCGATCAGATCCGTCACAGTCAGTGGTCTTATTGAATGATATGTATAGTACTTGGGTTTGAGGCAGTCATTATTTGAGTTATTTTTTTAAATTCTGACAACGCTGGGGTATTGCGAGAATTTTGTTAAGTTGTGTATATTAATACCTAAGATAATCACTAAGCCTACTATAATAATGTGTAGGCTTAAGTACAAAACCTATAGAATCAAGATGGCTGTTTAGGAAGAATAGGAATTCTGATTTCAGCACTGTCTACGTTTAAATCCCAAACAAGTATGGTCTTATCTGCTAGGACCGCTATATTTGATAAAATATCAGCAAGCTCACGTCAAAATTGCAAATGAACTAGGTGGTCTATAAATATTTACCATTAGAAGGGACTGTGGTTTGGAAAGGCACTAATTATTGTTATTGGCCAGAACTAATTCGAAGAACAGTACAGTACTTCAAAGCCAGAAAATATTAATACAGTTTTAGTCATAAAACCTTGTTCCGAATTGTAAATTGTAACAATACCATCACCATGACCCGATAATCATGTTTTTGGACTAAACCTGGAGTGGCCTCGTTCAGTGATTAAAAATTCTCCCACAGTGTTTATGCCCAATTCTGATTACATTTTTGGGACAACCAAAGAGAGAGGAGTCCGTCTCTCTTCACTTGGCCAAGCTTCCCCAATTTCAATAATCAATGAAGACCACATAGACTGGTGCACATCAAACAATCCAACAGCAATTTAGCGACAAAGATCTGCTCCTCCCCTCTGAAGTTTTTGGGCAGAGAAAATAACTGTCTGACTTAATTTTTTCATAGTCTTGCTCACGAAAAACAATTTAAATGTTATGGCTACAATTACTACATTAAAAATGTTCTGTGCAGCTATTATTGAAGAAGAGATGAGTGGGCACTGAAGCCATTTTTTACCTTTGTTGTGGAGTTGTAATTCGAGTGGCATTTACTTCTTGATGCGCTCCTTTTTCCTCCTGTTTTCATCCATTGACCCACCCCTCTTGAACTGAAAGTGTGACAGCATAAACCGTGAATTACTGTGAATGAATATAGCTTGAGAAACACGGAGAGCACTGTGATTGTATAGAGAATAACAGAGAGTGAGCCATGGAAAACTTTTTTTTACCTTGCCGAAATTACCATTTAAATATTATACGGCTAAAATATAGCACTTGTAAAAATTAATCTGTCATAGCTAACTTACATCAGGTAACTAACCCAGACTTGATGATTAGTTATCTCAATATGTAAACGGATATCTGGCCAGCTAGCTAGCTCACACGACACAACATTGACCAAGCCTATCCCCAATGGCATCACTTATGTTCGATATCGTCACAATTTTCCTCTGTATGTATATTTTGTTCCTAAACGTTATTTACTAACATGCGATATGGTTTAAATTATTTATGAAGTATGTATCAGTTTTTTTTGATGTGATTAAGTTGAAATACATTGAAACTAAGGCCTGTTTGTTTTTGTTGTTGGTAGATAATGGTGAACATAGGTGATACAGATTTATAGAATATTAACTGGTTGTAAAGGGATTTTTGCACACACATCAATGGAGAGGCATTAGTTACATAATACAGATATTCGTAACTTGCTGGTGTTTTTGTCTTCTAGTTCAAGAAGATCACAAAATTGTGATTGCTTAAATAGGTGCAAAACTAAAACATATACCTATAAAGTAGTTTTGAAATTATCAAATGTTGGTTTAATTCTTGTTTAGGTTTGTGGTACAGAGTACTCTAGTGATTAGTTTTAGAGTGAGAACTAAATACAACCGTGTTGCAGAGAAAAGGTGAAGTGTAGGGCAGAGTGAGCCACAGGTCATGTGAAATTTTTCATCATTGATGGTTGTGCTGGAATATCAGGTTATTGCGGGGATTGTAGATTGAAATGTTTGATGGTGGAAACGCAAAGACCTAAACGCAGACAATATGTGAGTTGCAAGAGTCTGATTATTATTATTACTGAGTATTTTCAGGATCATTTCAACAGAACATTGTGTAACTTATACATCATTCAACTGGATGTTTACTGGAATGATTCTGGCTCGCTCTTCTTGGTTACAACCGTCTTGAGCATCACAGGGTTAAAACTAGGGCTGCAACTAACGGTTATTTTTATAATCGATTAATCAGACAATTTTTTTCTCGATTAATTGGTTAATAGGATAAAAAGCTAAATCATTTTTCAATTGGATGTTTTTGTTTATTATAACTAAATAAAGCCCTAAATCAGGGTATTTATGTGTAAAAGTGTTCTTTAAAAACTGCAAAATATATAATGAATTTAATTTTGAATAATAATTAAAGGATATATAGATACATAAATATTGAAAGACTGAAAACAAGCGTGTGAACGTAGTAGAGCCGCCGTACATCGCGTTTGAAAAACAGATCAAAGTTAATTAGTAGTAGTAGACAGACCGACAAACGCTATAAAAAGAGAACGGAACGGAGAAACGCAGAAAGCTATCAGGCTTGATTAAAAGGACAGGAAAAATTATGCATTAATGCACATTTAGTGATATATTTTGTTCACACCGTTTTAATTGAACCTACTTCAGTGGTAGCACTATTTTAATTCATCGCTATGTTGCGAGCGAGCGGGCGGATTGCGCAACCTGCTGGTTGAGACAAAAAAGATAGTGTCCCGAAGCTTGTAAACAACGCTATTGTGGAAACAGCTTTTTCACACTTTTTTTTCTTCCGCCGGTTGATACGTACTCTCTGCCATTTCGCCTGTGTCCTTGGCTGTGTCTGAAATCGTCCACTCGTTCACTATTTCCTATACAGTGAGGGAATTATTTATATCATAAATTTCAGCAATGAGGGAACGAAATGAGTGAGCGATTTCAGACGCTGACGTAAATTCCGTGCGTCAGAAAGCACTCAGGAGCTGTCGCAGGCATTTTGTCATGAACCTGTGTGGTTTATCATCTCTGTAATCTTTATGTGTGTGTGTGTGTGTGTGTGTGTGTGTGTATGTGTGTGTATATATATTGTGGCAAGCCCAGGGAATTCCCACAAGAAAAGGATCGGGAGCGGTCGTTCTTTTCCGTGCAAGACTTTTATTTTGGCACCTTCGGCCGC
>JAOYSI010048087.1:17123-26506 GCA_025775065.1 Hiodon alosoides | reverse complement strand
ATATATATATATATATATATATATATATATATATATATATACACGCACGCACACACACACACACATCTTAAACCATGGAAACAGGCTTACGTACAAACTTGCAGGCATACTTTAAAAGTATCTTATAGCTTATGGATAAGTCCATTCCCCAAGTGATGAGTTTGACAGCCCTGGAACATGGCTGCTTGTAGGTCATGGGCCCTTGTGGAAATGTGAACCATGACCCCTGTTGATGAAGCCTGACCCCTGATCTCTAAACTGGTGGGGAGGGGGTGTGAGAATTGTCCAGCCAAGGGAAGTATTTGAGCTCTGCAGCCACTTTAGAGAGTTATCTTTTTCTATGACCTTGAAATAAACAGAAATGTGTGGCAAATTGAATATGATGTGTATCTGGATAGTGAAAGGGAAAATGCCTCCTATCTGTCTTGGCAGTCTTTGCAGGCACCATTACTGCAGTCAGCTGCTGTCTTAAGCTTGATTTTCACCCGGCAGACGTTTGGCCTTTGTTTCCCGAAATGCCGCTTTTCTTCGGAATGGGGGGCACAAGACTGGTCTCAGCTGAAGCAAGCTTTTTTTCCCTCTTTAGATCAGAGTTCAGCTATAAAAGCAAATAGAAATGTCTCCTTCCATAATAAGCTCAAGAAACAATTTAATAGAGGGCAGGTGATCCGCAGTGCCCCTCGACAGATGAAGGAAAGGGGAGAATTAGCGACGTACTGCACAGGAGTGAGGGGAACAAAACCCACTACTTAACGCTGGTCAGTCATCTTCTCTTTTGGCTAGTCCTGTGCCAACGTCAGACCCCTTTCAGAGTCAGTAGTACCATGAATGATATGACAGAAATCTGCTGTGCAAAGTGAATTGGGTCTGATCAAGAGGCACCATATAGGAGAAGAAAAAAACATAAACCAAGTTTTGATACAAACACTCGTTTTTTGGTTGATGTCGAAAAAGCAGTTAAAAGAAAATACAAAATTCAGTTTGAATGGAAAAATGGTTTATATGAGCATTCAAGCAGTAAAGGTGGGGTCAGGCGCTTTCTGCTGGGAGAGTGTATAAGCCAAACGTGCAAGATGTTTGTGTTGAGGTTGCTTTCACCCTTTCACCTTGAGCTCCTTTTCGGTTCAACGCTGTGCATTCTGGGCCACCTTCTGAGGGATCCAGCTTCATCCCGTGCCTTTTCCCTTAGGCTGAATGTTTTGATGCATTTATTTTTTTTAAAAATATGTCTTGAAAATCATACTCCAAAGTAGTAAGATCCGATATTGGGGACTTTAAAGGCAGGTACAACAGCAGAAAAACAAAGCACTTTCTGCTGCGGAATGCTTCTCCCCCTGGTGAATCGCGCGCATCACAGAGAACTACCCGGGATCGGCAAGGTTTGTATATTAGACCAGTCTTATTGCTTTGTGTATTTATTGTACAGACACTGTTATGATAACGTTATATTTACTTTTTATTGTATAGACACTGTTGTGAGAACGTTATATTTACTGTTATTGTACAGACACTGTTAATGAGAATCTTATATTTACTGTTATTGTACAGACACTGTTATGATAAGGTTCTATTTACTGATATGATAACGTTTTATCAACTGTGATTGTACAGACGCTGTTATGATAACATATTTACTGTAATTGAACAGACACTGTTATGATAACATTATATTTACTGTTATTGTACAGACACTGTTGTGAGAACGTTATATTTACTGTTATTGTACAGACACTGTTATGAGAACGTTATGTTTACTTTTATTGTACAGACACTGTTTTGATAACATTATATTTACTGTAATTGAACAGACACTGTTATGATAACATTATATTTACTGTTATTGTACAGACACTGTTGTGAAAACGTTATATTTACTGTTATTGTACAGACACTGTTATGAGAACGTTATGTTTACTTTTATTGTACAGACACTGTTATGATAATGTTATATTTACTGTTATTGTACAGATACTGTTATGATAACGTTATATTTACTGTTGTTGTACAGACACTGTTATGAGAACGTTATATTTACTGTTATTGTACAGACACTGTTGTGAGAACATTATATTTACTGTTATTGTACAGACACTGTTATGAGAACATTATATTTACTTTTATTGTACAGACACTGTTATGATAACGTTATATTTACTGTTATTGTACAGACACTGTTGTGAGAACGTTATATTTTCTGTTATGAACCACTCTCCACTCTCCGCTCTTTTCCAAGACTTAAACGTGATACACTTATCAGGATTAGAAAATACATTTTTTGCAGTCCCCGTGTTAGTCTAATAGGGTTAGTTTTTTTACCCTAACATCTCAGTACAGCAATTTTTGACAACTTCTTTATTAAAAACATTTGTATTTCATTGGAGTAAACTTATCTCCGCGGGTCATCGATCATTCCCAGTCACACAGAGGGACAATGCAGCGTGATATGGTTGTAGTGATGAAACGAACGCTAAGCATGGGACATTCATCATATTTGTTTATGACAAGGAAAGATAAAATTGTTATTTTTATCCTTTAATTATTTTACTACTGAACCTGAAAGATCTGTGTTTTTGATTTACTGTAATTTTTATTTTTTATATACATTTTATGATAATTTTTTATAATTAATAGAAACTTCATGTAATAGTCACAACACCAGATGGTTCCCAAAATTGGAGTTACTAATGTGCCAAAGATAAGGACTGATATATTCTGATATATATACAAAGGGCAACCAATCGAAAGAAAGCTCTTTTTTAAGAATTTTAACTACTTCAAAATTCAAATCAACCCCTATGTGTGTGTTCATCTTTTAATAATTTTAATTAATTAAATAAATAATTAAATCATTTTAAAAGTGTGCATTCAAGTCTGTAAAAAATAAATAACAAAATGCACAAAAATAATGGAATAAGTCAAAGCCTTCCAACACCAGTTTGCCTATTGTCCCAGGGTAGTGCCCTGGTTTTCCAGGTTAATGAGAGGCCCTGTCTGATCCTGACCCGCTCCGGATTTGAGCGGCATCTGGAGATACAAGTGCTGGATAATAAACACACGAATGAGGCTATTTAAAAAGAAAAAAAGTTTTTGTTACCACTTGCTTATTGCTCATCACCGTGTGGAAAGGGCAGCCTTGTCAGAAAAGTTTAGGGCTGTTCTTTTCTGGATAGGCAGACGTGAAGTCACCTAAAGAGAACAGGAAAAGGTCTTCAGCAGGAGGTGACATGGCATGACCTCAGCTGGTCGGTTTGTTTTTCCAGTGGAAACTCTGCATTCTAGTGCAAACCATATGGAGATCACCCATTCAGCTGCCGAGAAGAGAGATGATAGGCAATTCACCACACATGGGGACGTGCTTTCATCAACAAACAATGTATCCAATCAGTTCGGTGACTAAGGGCTACAATGGGCAAGTGTACACTTCTTTCACATCTGAAATCTTTCATTTCCATTACATGTTCATTTCAAACATTCAATGAAAATAATGTGTGGCTGATATGATAATGTGTGTAATTACACACATGTGAGATATTTCCAATCCGCTGAAAACAAAAAATACCGTGCGAAACAATACGCAGAGACAATGTTGTGCAGTACTTTCATTGTACCTCTTTAAATACATTTTAGACATGAATTACATAAGCATTATTGAGACAGAAAGCCTGAAACTAATTTCCCAAATCCCCTATCTCCCATTTGTTTTGCTTTCTGTTTCCACAAATCCCGTAACCCAGGTGTCCAGGAGCCTGTACACATGAACAGCTGTCCAGGAGCCTGTGGCGGATAACTCCTCCATATGGAGGCCATTGAGGTTCTTGTGCCAGGCCCAGCCGGGTTCGTCCATACATGACCGTGTTAGCCACTTAGCTTTCCTAGCTCAAGCCCAGAGCAAGCCTGGCCGGTCCTGGTCGCGATAGCGAGGCTTAGTAACAGCAGCGTCTCCTGGTCCGAACTGAATTTCATACTTGGACGCGCTCACCCTTGATGTTTTCTTAATGAAGAACAGAGGCACTCACCTAAGGAATGTAAACCATGCTGTTCCTTTGGCTGTAGCCGCATTGTGAAGCACCGCTGACTACCCTCTGGTGATAGCCATAGTGCCCACGCTCATCCTAATCACAGAAGTTGCGATGAATGAAGGATCGCTATGTGTCTTGCACTGTGTATTACACTGACTGTGAGACCCACTTGAGCCGACGATGGAGTTGGGGGAGACGGGGGGGGGATTGAGGCAGAGGCGTCTAATTTGCCCTCCTCCTGCGCTTTAGGGATGACCCTACCGTCCTCCCTGCCTCTGGCCGAGAATGGACCGGTTCTGTCGGTGCTGTTTGATTGAGTTTTCCATCTCTGTGATGATGGTTGAGGATATATTACCTGGACGTCTTCAGACTGTGCTTCTCTGTCTGATGGGACGGTACTCACACATGGTACCCACGGGGTGTTTGCCAAAAATAATGTTAAATGGGTGAATTAATGGAAGAATAGTAACTGCAAACTGATGCCAATAAAACCTTGTGGGAGCATTTTAAGTGTGCAGGTATTTTATGTTATTTGGACCTAGCACCTGTTCCACTGTCCCGAATTTGGGTGTTACACATTTCCTTCTTCTGTTTTTTTTTACTGCGCATTCTCTAAAACTGCGGGATATTCTTATAAGGTTGGCATTTCCTCAGTCAGGATTAACCTGCTTCCAGTGTTAGGATATAGATTATCATCTTCAAGAGTTAATTGAAAATCACCCCCAGCCCCAGTTTGTACGCATGGAAATGGAGTTTAAGTCACAGGACAGCTTGACATGCTGTTAATAGGCAGATTGTACACCACTACGTTTCCTACTGATATTGATTCATATGAGGGCATGGTGAGAAGGACTGCAATGCAGTGTTGGGAACTGGTGAAAGATTTATTGTAGTGTAGCCTTGAGAATTGGTATGAGAGTACGGTATCGCTGCATAATGGGGGAGGCATTCCGTGGGTGAAAGAGTGAATGTAATGGATTTCTGGGGATGGATCAGAAGGCATGATAAAAGGATTGAAGTCCATGTTGAAAACCAGTTGGAGGGTGAGAGAGTGAGGAATGGGATTATGTTGTCGAAAGAGGCGGCCTGGACCAGCTCTTGTGAAACCTGCAGCTGCCTGACTCATGTAACTTCCAAATCTCTATTGCTGGATCAGGGCAATAATGGGGTGTAAAATCACAAGTTCCCTATTGTTTTTCATTCTTCTCTCCCTTTCAAAGTGTCAGTAATGTGCGGGGAGGGAGGAATTTCAATTAATGGGTTTGGTGTGGATTAGATAGGAAGCCTCTTTCAAATCACATTTTTAGTTAATAACAGTTACTGAGGTGTCACCTGCGGATGTGAAATAAAAATGATTAGGCTGTGATTCACACAGCTATGAAGTGTTCTCAATTTTTTCCGGGGCTGTTTTTCTGCCTTTCTGTCATGCATTCATTTCATCTGGCTCTTCGTTGGGTCACCGAGGAGAAAGAGAAGCCTTGTAACCAGAAGGAAGTTTCTCTTTTAGCTGAGATGGCGTCCAACTCTAAACCTGTCCAACTGAGCCATGTTACAAATGAGATGAGAGGCAACACGGCCATTTCCTATTAGGCTGACTTCCCCTCGGCTGAAAGATAACCCCTTTCTCCCTCTCTCCCGGTAGATGTTTTGAGTTGGTGAAGGCTATTTATTTCTAAAGACAAAGAGGGGAACCGCTGGGGATTGATGTACACTCTTTTTTCAGGCCTGTTTTTCTCTGTCTTTCTGCTGGCAAGGTCAGTTTGATGCAGCGCTGGGGCGCCCGGCTAGACTTTCTGAGAGCGCAGGGTAAGCAGCCAGTCGAGGATTAGGCCGCGGGAGCTGAGAGGCAGATCCAGGACCCCGGGCGGAGTGCAGAGGAGAAGGACCTCAACGGTTCCACGGTGCATACCTGGCCAAACAGTGGGCTACCTCAGGAAACGTGATAAAAAGGGTACCGGCTCAATCCTTTTTTTCATTTCAGGGGGCCTTAACGGTCAGGTCTTCCTGACCCTTGGCTTTTTTCATGGGCTTTGCAGCATTGCACCATGGGGGTGCCTCAAGCTCGTGTGGAGAGTGGTTTATTGGAGGAGGCAGCGAGGTTTGGAAAAGCGATAAGGGGAACGTGGGGCACGAAAAACAAACGAGGGGAAAGAGGGAAAGAACGCATCAAGGAGGCGACAGCTTATATGGCATATGTCAGGGTTGGTGAGGAGAGGGAGCTGAGAGGGGGAAGATGAATTACGGGGAAGCG
Source organism: Hiodon alosoides (assembly GCA_025775065.1). NCBI lineage: Eukaryota > Metazoa > Chordata > Actinopteri > Hiodontiformes > Hiodontidae > Hiodon > Hiodon alosoides. Next base: position 20,236 of record JAOYSI010048087.1, on the reverse strand, counting down.
CTGTTGTGTCGCCTCATTGGGGAACTGATGTGTCGGGAGCCATGAATGGGTGTTAATGAAGAGGCCCGAGGAGCCTGCCGAGAATGGGGCCGAAAAACCATGTGAGTGTTGTCTTGAGACGCAGACAGTATCAAAGATGCAGTGATAGTGTGAAAGCTGTGCTAAGATAGGGATATTATCGAGGCTGTACTGATAGTTAACACTGTGAAAGCTGTGCTAAGAAATGGATATTATCGAGGCTGTACTGATAGTTAACGGCGTGAAAGCTGTGCTAAGACAGGGATATTATCGAGGCTGTACTGATAGTTAACGGTGTGAAAGCTGTGCTAAGACAGGGATATTATCGAGGCTGTTCTGATAGTTAACAGTGTGAAAGCTGTGCCAAGACAGGGATATTATCAAGGCTGTACTGATAGTTAACAGTGTGAAAGCTGTGCTAAGACAGGGATATTATCGAGGCTATACTAATAGTTAACGGCGTGAAAGCTGTGCTAAGACAGGGAGATTATCGAGGCTGTACTGATAGTTAACGGTGTGAAAGCCATGCTAATGCGGGGATATTATTGAGGCTGTTGTGACATTCAATAGTGTAAACACTGTGTTGAGACACGGACAGTATTAACACTGTAATGGCTGCCACTGTGGTAAGAGAGGGACGTTGTTGAAACTGTAGTGACAGTCAATAGACTGAACGCTGTGCCGAGTAAGGGAAGGCATCCAGGCTGTATTAACAGTTAACGGAGTGAAAGAGACAGTGTTGAAACTGTAGTGACAGCCAATAGACTGAACGCTGTGCTGAGTAAGGGAAGGCATCCAGGCTGTATTAACATTTAATGGAGTGAAAGGGACAGTATTGAAGTAGTAGTGGCAGTCAATAGACTGAACGCTATGCTGAGTAAGGGAGTGTACCTAGATTGGAGGGATAGTCAAATGTGCAAATCAAGAGCTGGGAGAAGGACAGTATAACTAGTTTCCTACTGATGTACTGTGTAACACACTGCATTCGAAAACACGGCTTTGAACAGTAAGCTGATGCACGTTGGGGAAAATGAACACTGTAAACACTGTGAATACGGGTCACCTTGTTAATGTTGTAGGAGCAGTAAACAGCGTACATTCGTCAGGGACAATGAAAAGTGAATGTCACAGAGACAGTGCAAATGCTAACGCTACGACGTTGTCCTCCATTCACAAAAAAGGGGCTACTTACAGTACGGCAAGGCAGCATGCTACATACGGAGGACTTCCACTCGTGCGTTCTGTGCAGATCTCAGTGGCCTTGACTGACATTGGTAAGTTTCATCCAGCATTGTTTTGCTATTTACCAGTGTGGCACAGGTAATACACACATGCTTTTTGGTAGCTAATGTAATTCTACTTAGATAGGGAGATAGGGAGAGAAACATATCTATAGAATAATACAAAATTACAGAAATTATGCGTTTTAGTTTGTGAAAATTTATTTCACATAATTCGTTTTTTTATTAAAATAGAGATATTTACTTCTTTGAATTCTTAAGCACATTGTGAAATATTGGTTGAAGATAGTGTGCATTCCTCTCCACTAGCTTTCTACTGTATGTGCAGACGGGAAACTTAGATCAGCTGAAAGCCATAAATAAAGGATAACCATCCATGCAATATAAAGTTATGTGGGGTTTTGGAGTCGGTTATTTCCTGCGTTGCGGAATGGATTGTGTAGCTCAGAGTGGCGGCCGGCCCCTCATTGCCTGCCATTGCCTGCACACTCGCAATGCTAGGCTGGCAACTACAGTGGCTGTGAGTGACAGGCAGTCCAATCAGGGTGCTATCGCCACGCTCCCGCTAAGTGCACGCCGACGCTCTGACGGGGAGTCCGATCAGGGTGTTATCGCCACGCACCCGCTAAGTGCACGCTGACGCTCTGACGGGCAGTCCGATATGGCCTACCGCACCGGTTCTCCTCTTGGTGCCTCGGTTCGGCTGCATAACAAGAGGAGGATGCTAATGAACAGCGGCTAATTGGACATGTTTAAGCGTACTTTTATCTATTTAAGGGGGAGGCTGACAGACTGTCAGAAGGGTCCTTTTTAGGACCGGCAATTTTAGGCCTTGCCACCCCATGGCTGGCTCGAGACCCGGGAGAGCAAACATCCTAATGAAACACGTGAAGTTCATCCAATTAAACAAACAAACAGTCTCCAGAGGCAACGTGCCACTCAGACTGTGTAAAAAAAACCCCAATCCACAACGAAGGCTCTCTGTTAGCCCAGCTCTATTGTGCATTCAAAGCATACCCTCGGTCGAGATTAAACAATACAACTCCGCATCTGAGAAATCAATGTGCTAAATGCAATTTCTTCAGCTGCAACACAGTAAGACACACACACACACTTATTAAGAATGCCCAAAGGTGACATATCCTCTCGACAGGGAGCCTCAAACCTTTAAACCGTTTGCAAAAAAACAATCAACAGGAATAACACAGTCAATGTCCATTACTGAGGCTGCACCTATTGCAGGAGGGAAACGTATTAACTTCTCCCTCTTGCCTCCTGGGTCGATTTCAGGACAGGTATTGTAATTAAGCCCACTTGGAACAGGGATTTAATTTCACTAACGTGTATAAAATATACTATGACTTTCTATGAATTGCCTAATGCATTGATGGCATGTAATAGAGTCATACCCTGGTATAAGGGGCCTCACAAGTTAATTATTCAATACCATATTCCCTTTTTAGCCTTTGCCTTGAGAATCCTGCGTTCTCTCACCAGCCAGTCTGCACATACGAATTGAACGACAATTTGAAATCCTTTTGGTATGTAAAAATGCAATCATGATGTTTATAATATTGTTTATCATTTCAATCATTCGTCTCAATCTTGCATCATGCATGAATCTCCTAACAAACCTTGCCCAAAAAGGTGTATTCTTGCCCCTTAATCCTGCAGGTTGAGAATGTTCTGTTCTGGGTTGTGGTTCCACTTGTAATGCTCATGCAGTTTAGGTCACGCAGCACGGTCTGATGATGTGTCCCGAGGCGACCTCTTTCCCAGGGGAGGGAGGGTGGTTGTTGTGCCAGAAGAAAGGAGAGGGGGAGAGTAACGCCCGATAATGAGGTTTGTTCCAGT
>JAOYSI010048087.1:0-14523 GCA_025775065.1 Hiodon alosoides | reverse complement strand
AACTCAAACACACACATTCACACACACACTCACTCGCACAAACACACTCACATACACACACACACACACACACACACACACGCACACACATACACAAACACACATGCACACACACACACACACACACATACACACACACACATACAGAAAGGTGGGCTGAAAGGAAAACCTCTAACGCTTCTTGGTTCCCCCTAAGCCCCAACACGGTACCCGTGGAGCTCTTTACAGTGAAGCACGGAAACAGAAACAGGTGCTCTCGCCACAAGTTTCTCTGCTAGCAAATACAAGCCCCGGTCCACAGCTATTGTCAAACCCTCGCCACAGCCCACACACACCCTGATAGTGACCCTCGCCCCAGCCTACACACACCCTGGTAGTGACCCTTGCCCCAGCCCACACACACCCTGATAGTGACCGACGTCCTGGCCCATTCAGCTGCCAGCAAAATCTTGCTCTGATTGGCTCTACTGACGTACGCAACCAGGCGGTGTGTAAGAATTTGAACGGTATCATTTGAAAGTGAAGGGAATTCTGTGAACTTGATCATGATGAAAAGTGTTAAAACAAATCAAAAGAGTTCCCTTTTAACGTGCACCTCAAGGCAAACACATCACAGCGCTTGAGGAAAGCCGGGCGGCTTTTTTGATTCGCGATGAAGAACAGCAAAAATAATGTTTGTCACTAATTAGTTTCTGCGCGTATTCCCCAGATTTTAATTATGATTGGGCGCTGAAAGACGTAGATGAAAAAAGTGACTACATCAAGGCTGCTCAACAGGAAGAGATGTTCGCAGAGTGGCAAAACGAGTTTCCTGTCACATGAAACTCGGCGCCAGTGCGAAGCACTGATTATACCACAGGATGTGGCAGAGTAACCGAGGGTTCAACAGACACACGATGTCTGGTTCATTGTTTTTTCTCCTCATTTTGTTCTGAAATAAAATCTGCCCGTTTTCATTGTGAGCTTGAAAACGTTTATATTTATTTAAAAAAATAAAAAAAAATAAAAATTTTTTCTGGCATTAAAAATTATTCAGCAAAATGAGACTGACATTTAAAAGAGTTTCAATTTCCATAAATAATTACCGGTACTGATTATTTTGAGTGTGATGAATGCATTACAACAACACAAAGCCGGTTTCAGACAATGGACTTTCATAGGCATTGCAGGGGTTAGAGGTGCTGTTCATTTTCATACGTCTGCCGACGTTTAGGCTTGTTTCCAGACATAAATGCAGAGTGTGTGTGTGCGCGCGCGTGTGTGTGCGTGCGCGTGCATGTGCGCGTGTCCATATGTGCATGCATGGTAGACTGCTCCAGAAAACAAGAGAGGTTATGTAAAATCTGAAATTACAATCAGATTGCTTAAGTCTATCTGATGTTATCTCTGTTTATCTGTGATTCATCTTGCGATTCTGAGGGTTTTGATATGTGTTTACTGAACAGTGGAATGATTAGCGGTGGTGATATTTATTCACGGTCATTGACTCTAGATTCCTGTCTTCGGTTGACTGGATCCAGCTACTTGCGTCTCAATGTCTCAGATACACCACTCAGCAACACTCCGGGCGATCCTTCTAGCGGCTCAAAACAAATACTAAAATATCAAAAGAAAATGAATTAATTCTAACAAGAACCCGCGGCAGTGACCAAAATAAGCCTACATTGGCAAGTCATTGACCCATTGTGCGTAGCACCAAATAAATACATTCAGTAGACTTTTGAACAGGTCTCATATTCAGCTCTCTCAACCTGAGAGTGCGTCCTCAGTCCCCAGAAAGACCTGGTGAGGACTGATCACATTCAGTTAAAGTTTAGCCTCTCTCATGTCCTCATCAGTAAATCAATGACATCATCCAACCACATTTAATGAGCCGTATATATACACCACTCTCTTGTAACAATAACAGTAAGAATAAATAAATGTTTTTTGTCTTTTTGCCCTTTATTTTAAGAGATTTTGTTTTAAAGTGTAGGTCTGGGGTGAGTGGTGCATTTTCTCTACTACTTTGCCGAGTAAAACTGGCAACAACTGAAAAGAGTTTTCTGCCGAAATAGCAGTTTGTCAGGTCGCTAACGCTTCTTAATAGGGAGAACATGGCGTCTGATTGGCTATTGTGTAACCGCACCCTTACCAGCCTAATATGTAGATTACTAATATAAGCCAGTAGTTTATCGACGGGAATGATCCTAGCGGCTTCCCAGGCATCTGCAGGTAGGCAGTACAGTCGACAGTGACGCGCCTCTCCTCCAATCGCTGCTGGACCTCTCTGTCTAGCCTGCTGTGTAGAACAGACAAGTGGCTTGAAGGCTGCTTGGATTGGTGAGGACTAGTTGTACTTCCTCCCACTCCTTAGTGGTAGTGGGCGACTTAGATGCTTAAGCACAATTGGGGATTCCAAATGAATAAAAATATGAAATAAAAAATATAGCTTCTAGCAGCCAAACGTATGGGATTAAACATCAGATGACATATGGCAAACATGTTCAAATGCGTTGTGCAGTAAGCAAGTATTCATAGATACCAAGTTTTGTGTTGATATTGCCACTTAGTTTTCCATTTTTGATCTAATTTTCATAATATGTGCAAATACCGTAAATTGATTGGCTCCCAGCGGCCATGTTTTTTTTAACGTAGCAAATTTATTTCGATAGCTTTTTAAGAGGAGTGTCCCAAGAACAAATTGAACTGTTAAACTTCCATGCAGATATGATAAACAGTGTCGGAGGACATTAGTTTAGGTGTTTTACAATACAATTTAAAAATAGCGGAAAATCTATCATGGCAGATTTATAAGTCCTTGAGGCAAATTTATTCCCTATTTGGAGAGGAACCTAGGCACCAAGTATTGTACCATAACTCAAACGGCTCAAGAGTTCCATGCTTTCAACGTTTTAATTTCCAATTGTTTGCCATAGTGCCACCAAGCAGCCAGCTGCCGCCATATTTATATAGTAGTTGCTTATTATGATCCTCTACAAACCTGCCAAGTTTGGTGAGTTTTTAGGGTTTTATTGAGTTTTTGTCAAATTGGAGGAAGAAAAGTAATAATAAAAACTTGAACAAATACAAAAGGGTGCCTGTATGTTTTAGTTCTTGGCCCCCTAGTAATGATATTCTAAAATTAAATATGAAAAATATGCATCACTGTTGGCACATTTAGCCTCATTTAGCCCATAATCTATTGTGTAAACTGTTGTCACACATTGTGAATATTTTCTTAAATGTGAACAAGATTTTTTTTGTGTAGCAGTGATGCTAGCCATTTCAATGTAGTTGTGACAACATTTATTATTGTATTGTACCGTATCATTTGAGCGTAAACTTTAGGACAGTAGCGGACATGTTTTGATTCGGAAGGTCGCGGTGAACTATTTAAATACATTCCCTGAAGTCAGATGTGATTAGTTATTAATTGAAGGCTGTGTAAAAATGTACCTAAACCCACAGCCAATTATTCTTACCCTTTCATGTTGTAGCAGTCTGTGAAATAACCCTGCCGACCCTTTCCAAGTCTCCCACTATGGAGAAATGCCTTGCATTAATAATTAGGGGAGAAATGAACACAGCTCATCATCTTTTTGTACATTAAAACTTTATTTAATTAAAAACTATAGCACAGAGAGTGTAATCCAGCTCTCCCTGGCCTCCCTGGTGGAAAGGTGGGCCAAGTGCTGCACCCCCCCACCACTCGTTTACAACCAGACTGGAATTCAACAGCTCTATGGTGGAGACTGAGGTGTGGGGCTGAAGCCACCAGTTGTCTCACCTTGATCTCCTCTAAACTCGCCTAAATTTAGCTGGCCTGGGGAAAGACCTTGATCAGGGGTAAGTAAACCATGCTGGGCACAAGATTCCTAAAATATATACTCAGCACATTGACAGGATCATTAACACAGTGAAATGACAGGCTCAACTGAAAATTGTTAAGGGGAAACAGTGAACCAACTAGTGTGCTGGTTAAGGCCATGGACAAGTTACCATAAGGTTGCAGAGTCAAATACCGGTAGGTAGACATTTTAACTCAATACTTAACCTACCTTAAGATCTAATGGTATAAAGGTTTAAGGTATTTCGTCCTTCACGTTATATTCAATTAGGCTTAAAACAAGGTGTGTTTTTATTTGAATAAAGCAAGCTTGGAAGGCTGAAATGATGCATTGTAGCTGAGTTTGGTTAGGGATGCAAACTCGATATGATTTGCAAGCCTGATCAGTGGTTATGACATTCACGACCAGTAGGGGGCTTTCGAGTGCATGTGAGCCAGGAAAATTAACTGCGCCTCTTCCATGTGTCCAATCAGGTGTCCACTTGCATACTGCTCTTGTTTCCATGTATTTTCACAAAAGCTTTTCACACCTGTGTGAGAACGGCACAAGTACCCGGTGCCATTACTTCAAAGTGCAGCTGTGCATTGCACACACATACACGCTCGACCACCAAAAAAAAGACTCATAGCTACTCGGATGACACAGCCACAGGAACAAGGGCACATTCATAGTCCTATGCCAGCATCAACCTATGCCAACAGTACACTAGAGAAAGGGTAATCAATTTCTGTTCTGATTTAGAACTCTAAAAAACACCATAAAAGGGTAATTAGAGATTAATAAATGAACGCCTTAGTTATGTATAAATGATTACTTAAGTACAATGCTGGAATTTCACAAATGAAAGTAATTTAAACTGATTTTGGGCATATATGGTGCAACGTCCCGAGGAGATTTGAATGGCGGTTTCTTGTGCCAAATGCAGCAAAGTTATCCTCACTAAAAGACCTTAATATAATAGTTTGTCCAACAATCAAAAAGCAGAGTTTTTGCGGAATGTGGAAGCGGCAGTGAGAAGTTATGGTTGCTTTACTGCAGGTGTTGTGCCGAAATCGGTACCTCTGCCGTGGACTGGCATGTTGCTCGCGTGCACTATACTCTTTGATGTTCTGTTCAACTTCTTAGTATGTTTAACTCGTTTCAAAGTCAAACGTCAAACAAACTTTAATGATATTTTAGCAAATGGAGTGAAGCTTCAAGAATTCAGCAAGGATTAATACATAATAGAAAGTAGACCCCTTTCCACTCCCTAACTGTCAAAGTCAGGGCCCCCTTAATCACAAAACTCACACTTGTATTGAACGAATAATTTCATAATAATCAGTATAATGAATTTTACTCAGGTTGATCAAATTTAAGAGGTAGACTCCCCCTGTAACTTTTCACAATATGGAAAATAATCATAATCTCCCTAAATTTGCACACAAATCTCATTTTACCATGATGGATATATACCCAAAAGCTTTTTTATTTCGTAACAGGGGTTCAAAAGTTTTAAGGGGGGGACCATTTCCAGCAGGCTCAGCTTGTCGGAAATGGTCCCCCCCTTGTCATTTTTCTCTGGATGGTCATAATCTCACCAAATTTGCACACAGATCCCATTTCACCACGAAAAACATATAACCAAAAGAATTTTCATTTCGGTTCAGGGGTGCACTTTCCGACACTACAGTGCCGTAACCTGTCCCCCCCTGTAACTTTGGCCATGAAGGTCCGAATCTCACGAAACTCGCACACAATTTACATCTTACCATAACTGTTATATGACCAAAATATATTTCATTTTGGTTCAGGGGTTCAAGGGCTATGGGGGGGGACCATTTCCGGCAGGCTCAGCTTGCCGGGAATGGTCCCCCCTTGTAACTTTTCTCAGGAAGGTCAGAATCTCACCAAATTCGCACACAAATCTCATCTCGTCATGATGGATATATACCCAAAAACGTTTTAATTTCGGAACAGGGGTTCAAAAGTTTTTCTATAGCTTTTGTCAGGAACGTCCGAATCTCACCAAATTCGCACACAAATCTCATCTTGTCATGATGGATATATACCCAAAAACGTTTTAATTTTGGAACAGGGGTTCAAAAGTTATGCCCCCTGTAACTTTGGCCAGGAAGGTCCAAATATCACGAAACTCGCACAAAATGTACATTTTATCAGAACAGTCAAATACCCAAAAGCACTTTTATTTCAGGTAAGGGGTTCAAACGTTATAAGGGGGGCGCCAAATAGTATAACTGTGTTAGTATAAAAGTTTTGACATTGGCCAAATGAAAACCTTTCACATTGTAATACAAATTTAAATAAAGAATGAATGTCATTGAAATACAAAAATATACAAAATATATATATGGAAATACTTTAGGATTTACATTATCTTTGGTTACAGAAAACTGGGTGAAGACCCTGCATCCGAACCCAAACTCAACAAAAAGGCAAAATTGCTACAATCGTGTTAAGGAAACTACCACTGTGGCAGTATTTTAGTTCACTTTAATACATAGTTTCAGTTGCCCCTTGCATCAAGAAAATGCTTCCAGCAACTAAGGCAAGACATGGCACGTTGTGCAGAACCCAGCCCCCAAATTGGCATCCAAAACATTTATAACCTAGAAGCTTTACGGCCCGACTACCATAATGATCTCGGCTATCAGTGTAACCCTCCCATGTGCCGTGCATGCAGTGTAACTCTGCACAGCCGTGATGAGGAGTCCACACTGCCGTCTGGCGTGTAACAAACACCACACAGCGTCTCCACGGGGACTTGTACCTCCTAGACAGCTCCCAAGACCAGGCAAGGCGTGAACATTCTGCATCAGCCTGCCCTTTGTTTCAGGTGAGACCTCCATGAGGGGGCTGGCACAACCATCCCTGCACTGTGTCTCCCAACAACACCAGAACATCTAATGGTCAAATTAATCTAATTCACCTCTAATGGAGCCCCCAGGGCCTGGTAGAGCTCTGCCCGTCTGGTCAGAAACCCGAGACAACGCGTGGCTCTTTGATTTCAGGTTGAGGTTAAACACCATCCTGGCAATGCTCACCTCTGGTAGCTCTATCTCCCATTTGACGAGCTGGGAAATCTTCAGGTGCGTGGTCTGGCCGTCGCTGCGCTGGTCCTCATCCACCTCCAGACAGCAGCTGCTGCCCACCGAGTCCATGCTGGGTATATCATGGAGTGGGGGCAAGCCTGCCTCCACCGTGGAGCCTCTCCCTTCCTCCGTCTCCAGTCCCAGCAGAGGGGCAGATGAGAAGGGCCTGCGACAGGGGAAAGGTGGGGGCAGCACCACCTTCGCCTTGATGGCTTCACTGTCCAGGCACTTCCGGAGGACCCCCGGTTTGGCCGCCGAGATGACCAGGCCGGCCGCAATCCCCTGAAGCTCCTCGGCAGGGGGAGTGGCCACCTGATTTTCCTCACGTCTCATGAGTGAATCAGCAGTGGCTGGCATCTCCCCAGGCATGACGGCACTTTCGTACGCGCCAGCAGCCTCACTCTTGGGGGCCAGATACTCCTCTTTGTCCAGGCCAGATACTTGCTCTCTCCTGTGCAAGTTCCACCAATAGGCCAGTGCCAGCGCATGGCAAAGTAACAGATGCAATGGCCCGTATCCTTAATGCCATTTCCTAGCAGAAAGAGAAAGGCAGAGTGGTTATAGCAATGATTTGATTTCACTGTATACATTTTATTCACAAGCAATATAATTCCAGAAAGGAATTCCTTTAAAAATATTTATTTATTTATTTTAAATATACTCTTACTAAATTTTGCGCAACAAAAAGCTTTATAGGTGCAGCTTATAAGGCATAATTAATAAGCGATACTTTTCACATAAGGTATCTACCCCTCTGCTGGGACTGGAGACGGAGGAAGGGAGAGGCTCCACGGTGGAGGCAGGCTTGCCCCGACTCCATGACGTTATTTTTTAAATTAAAAAAAAGAAAATGTTGTATATGGAGAGTTTACTACAATAATTATGGCAGTGATTAATTTTATACATTTTATTTAGTTGATATCATACATTTATCCTTGCGACTGGTTTATCTGTAAGAATCTGAATTATTTATTTTTAAAATACACTCGGTTCAGTTTGTATCGTTTTGAGAGCTTTGATGTTCTTGTTGGAGTTGTGAACAAGTGGTTGTCCCTGTCAGATTCTGACAACAAGGACTCTGGGCCAGAACCAAAGTCAAGGTGATCAGGATTTTAACGTTTATTTCTACCTTTTAACCTTCTCCGGTGCAGTCTGTTGTTTCTAATTGTTTTGTGTGAAGGACGCGCAACGCCTGTTCCTCTCACTCCTAATGTCCTGTACTGCGGTGGCCTTAGAGGGATTTTCATGGCCATTACAGCCTCAGCGCAGTGAAACTACCTTGGGGACCCGTTGATCAACGGAACCTGATCCCCTTGACGGCTTCTGATATCAGACCTCTGGTTACTGAGAGAGAAAGAGAACCTGCTCCTTCACTCCAAGAAAGACCTGCTGTGTCTCTAATTATTTTGTTTTATAAGCCATGCTTGTAGCAATTTTGCCTTTTGGTTGAGTTTGGGTTCGGATGCAGGGTCTTCACCCAGTTTCCTGTAACCAAAGATACTATAAATCCTAAAGTATTTCCATATATATATTTTGTATATTTTTGTATTTCAATGACATTCATTCTTTATTTAAATTTGTATTACAATGTGAAAGGTTTTCATTTGGCCAATGTCAAAACGTTTATACTAACACAGTTATACTATTTGGCGCCCCCCTTATAACGTTTGAACCCCTGGCCTGAAATAAAAGTGCTTTTGGGTATTTGACTGTTCTGATAAGATGTACATTTTGTGCGAGTTTCGTGATATTTGGACCTTCCTGGCCAAAGTTACAGGGGTCATAACTTTTGAACCCCTGTTCCAAAATTAAAACGTTTTTGGGTATATATCCATCATGGCAAAATGAGATTTGTGTGTAAATTTGCTGAGATTCAGACCTTCCTGAGAAAAGTTACAAGGGGGGGACCATGTCCTGCCGGAATGTGCCCCCCCCAAAACGTTTGAACCCCTGAACCGAACAGAAAATGCTTTTGGATATATGTCCTTCATGGTAAAATGGGATTTGTGTGCGAATCTGGTGAGATTATGATTATTTTCCATACTGTGAAAAGTTATAGAGTCCACCCCTTTTAAATTTGATCAACCTGAGTAAAATTCATTAGACTGGTTATTATGAAATTATTCGTTCAATACACGCGTGAGTTTTGTGATTGGGGGACACTGACTTTGACAGTTAGGGAGGGGAAAGGGGTCCACTTTCTATTATGTATTAATCCCTGCTGAATTCTTGAAGCTTCACTCCATTTCAGCCACCTGATATGCTGCAACAAATTTGTGGTGGTAATATAGCAAATTTAATTAAATTTACAAAGTGGCCAAAGATGATATGTGGTAAACGGATAAAATGGTTTACATAGAGAGTAACAAAATAAATGTGTTAATTGAACAGTTTTAAAAGTCTTATTGCTTGATTTAATAACGTTGTAGTGTGAACTCGAGATTAAAATTTACTGAAAGGCTTTTAGCTAATAATGCGTAGAGCAACGAAACCCAAACTATATAAGAACAAGTTTTAGTTTGGTATAAATACAAATCGCGATTGAATAGCAAGGAAACCCATTATAAATAACAAGAAAGGTTAGCTTTGAAAGAAATACACACCGCGATCTCTAGCAGAAATTAGCCTACAGATTATTAACATTCATTTGTGTTTACGGCTACGTAAAACTGTATTGTTGTATATTATCAAAGCCGCCATATGCTACTATTGCGTAAAACATCAGTGCCTTTGAAATTAGTTAAACATAATTAAAAGTCGAACAGAATATCAAAGAACAGACCGCGCGCGTTCACGCGAGCAACATACCAATCCACGGCAGGGGGACCGATTTCGGCACAACACCTGTTTAGAGAGAAATAACCGTGTCAGCCCCAGCTGACTCTCTTCGTTTGGGAACTGTACTGCTATCTGCGGCTGTCCCTAACAATAATGCATCTGTTGCCTGGGGACACTGTCCAAATACTCTCTGCGTCCTTCTAATCAAGCTGAAATGTTTCATTTAATAAAGTATTTTTGCATGCAGAACATTTATATAAATTTAATATGTAGTGGCAAAAATCTCAAGGCTATTGAAATAGATCTTTAAAAATAAAAAAAAATAGGACCTGTTTAAACTAGCTTAGACAGCAGTTTCCTCTCGATTCGTCAGTGGTCGTTAGATCTTTCGATACTAAGAGGTCTTGTCATGATCTGTGATCCTCGCAAAAATGTTACACGCCTCCTATTATCTACTTTTGCATTTCCATGGTGATAGTGTTTGCATTGAGAACCTGTTTGCTATAGAGAGCCACTCGGTGCCTGTCTTACCCTCGTCCTGCGGAATGTGGCTGCCTATACATTTTAGGCGCCTTCATAGAACCCTTCCAAAGGGATGTGCATTGATTCACTGCGGTTGCCCGTTCGTACGTGATAAATGACATACTTCAAGACGGTTACTATTGACTAATGCGACCTTGGTCTCGATACAAAACCTTGTCTTTATTTGACTGCGCTCTTTACGACATTTCACCTATTGGCCACCTCATTCGATTGGAACTATGTTATTTCCAGTATCAACAGACGGACTCATTGGTCGTTGTTCTCCTCAACAAACAAATGTTCTGCGTTTTGATAGTAAAGCAATATAATTGGCGCCTACCAAGCGGTTGTCGCCTGCTCGCGCTCTAGCACATTTCTGTGTTGCCCTTTTAAGCGAGGCTTCCTGTGTCTACACGGCGCAGCAAACCGAGTTTGCAATGAGTCCGGTGTGTCCGTTGTCCACTCATGAGACCTCTTCTCTTCGTATCTTGCCCAACAGATGAGTTTGTAACCTAAATCTATTTCAAGTGTAAATGATTTTGGACTTCCATGAACGTGCCGATATTCCGATAATCATTGATCTTCCTGTAATAAGCTTACAAAATGCCAACAGGTGATCCTCGTTAAAGAGCTGAAATGTTTAAACCCGGTTTATACACATAATTAATGTTTGTCAATTTTAATAAAGAAATTGCTTTTAGATAGTTTAAATTATTGGTGCGACTAGTAGTCAAACATTTGCCAAGTGCCTTTTTGTCGTTGCCTTTTTAAGAAGAATTGAGCCACCCTCCTTACCGGGCTCTACCAAGCACTGAGACGCCCCCTAGATGTGATAGGAGACAATGCATCCACGCAGCGCAGTCCCCACGCTCTCAGCTCAGAACGAGGCTGGTCTTCCTTTGGAAGCTGGAACTGCATTCCACTCCATTCATGCTAAGGAGTTCCAGACTCTACAGCTAAGCGCTGAGCGAGTGACTACTGACACAGGAGAGAACATGTCTACAAGTTTTGGAATTTAACTATGTCAAGGATATCAAACCGTATGACCTCTTTTATCCGTAAGTAACGCAACATATTTTGCCGTTCTATTGTTTGTTTTTTAGAAGAATGGTGTTTTTAGGGTCCGGATTGCGGTTTTCTTCCACCCTTGTTTTCTTAAGACGTCCCTTTCCGCCGGTTATGCCCTCGAACTGTTTTCTTCTAGTCCGTCTCGTAGTGGATTCAACATATGTTGCGTATATGACTGGCAATGTGTGTGATATGGGGTGATCTCTTGTAAGTCAGTTGTTAATTTTTGGCGCATTCAAGTTTACAGTATATCCACCTTATGTTTATGTTTAGCTAATCATCAAAAAAACAAAAAAAACAAATGCTGCTTGACTTGACTGCTTGATAAACTGCCGTTTCTTGCTGTGAAAAATGTTTGGCTACAATTTCTCAGTACAGAATGCAGTGTTTTAAATTTCTGATCTGATACAAGTAACGGGTTCTCTAGCGTTCAAAAACTCGATATTATCAAAATAAATATTCTAAACACGATAAACACTCGAGCAGATAATCACATTGGAGGCCATCAGTTGCTTATTGTGCAGATATAGATAACATTATTTTCCTATTTGTCGCATATGAAAATGTATATTGTCTAAACCATTAACTAAACTGCAGGATTGCGTATAGATGTTAAGTATTTTGAATACTAATACGCAGGCAATTGCAAGTTAGTAGGAAAGGTTTGACTCGAGAATGAATGTTGCATGAAATTCTTTAGCTAGCCTGGAGAATAGGCGATTAATGTTGCATGTCTGTGGAGAGTCAAACGTCTCGAGAGTCAGTGCCCGGGATATAGATGTTGTTAGCTGAAGTGAGGACGAGTAGCCCACTGTTAAGGCTGTTGCACACCAGAGCTACCTTCGGAATTGTAAATATTATTTTGTTCTAATTATTTTCAACGGCATGATGTATATTTCTAAATGAACGATTTATCTGGTTCTCTCTCACGGGGCTTCGGGTTGGTGTTTCATTAAACCCATTTGGCTGCGTTTGTCTTCAATGATTAGCAGTGTCGGTGGTTTTGTGAGTTTTCAGTTTACACCCTGGTTTTTTGTTACAAAATACTCTTTCGAGAGGTTCGAAGGGCATAGAGATTCCATATACCAGCAACGTTTGGTTTGGACATGCATGTGGATTTGTCAGTGGGTGTGTTCACAGCAAACATTTTATTGAGACAGTCCATATCATCGAAACCTGCTTATTTTCCATTAAATTTGTTATAAATTGTTATGCATTTTATTTAAATTACGCATGACGATGTTTAGTTTGGTTGAAGGTGTGGTATGTGCTTCATATTGCGTTGTACTACGGGCAGGTAGCCCCGCGAAGCAAAGATACACGTATTATTGCATGGGAGTTAGCCCACTAAGTTAAAGTAAGAGCTTGTTCTACGCTTTAACTGTTTGTCGGATGTTCATTATCGACTGTAAAGTCATTTTTGAGCTGTGGGAGCTTGTCTTCAACCGATACGATTGATTGAACGGACGCTTTCTCGTTTACGCATAGCAGCACGTTTCTTTTAAAATTAAGGCCCGTAGTTTTATTCTAAATTTATTGTAAATGTTATTTCTTGCAACAGCAATAGACATTCGAATGCAAAGCTGTTTGAATTATTATGAGTGAATTTGTTATTAGGAGATATCTGACATTTATAATTATATATTGACCATTATATCGAGGACGTAGGCTATAGAATATACAAATAAGTTTTGCAGGGGTAAGCTGTTAAACAGGTCGCACGGGAGTTGTATCGATGGCTACATTTAAAAATGAAACAAAGCTTTTGTATTTAAGGAAATTAAAGGTTCGTTACAATGATAATTCCCGCCTACCACGGAACAACGTTCACCTTAGAATGTAATTGTGATCACATACAATACAAAAAGTGTTGGGGTAGAGACGTCATATAAATGCTATAATCATGGCGGTTATTATAGATCAAACATTTGCTCTATTTATATTTTATAGCTTAAAGTTTTATTTTCTCCCACCCCCGAAAGCAGATTTCCGTTCGGAATTCTGACTGATCTTAACTTGTGAGAAGTTTGGGCCTCTCGCGTTATTTAGACTGGTCTTTGTGCTCCAGGACAAGCCTGTTGATGTCGGGAAGAGGATGTTTTAAAAAATAAATAAATAAAAACCGACTGCCAGGTTAATAGTAAAGGGCCGTATGAGGTTACTAGTTATTGTGTTGCACGTCGTGGAATGGATCGTCTAAGAGTCGGTTAATTAAAGAAAGCGGGGTCTGAAGTTACAAGGAAAGAGGGCAATAAGACACCGCGGTAGGATGGCGCGCGCGAGTCAAGTCACATCATCGCTGGTCATGTTTGAATGAAGATGGACGAACGTCTCTTGGAGCTTACAGTGGGCAAACGTTATAACATTTTAAGCGCACGTTTTTTTTTTTTAAAAAGGTCTCTCTTCCAGCAGAGTATTTGTGTGAAATCCGTAGACTGGTGGAATGCTAGGCTCTGCGCACAGCATGCGGTTAACATGGGGTTTTCATTAAGACTAGCCTTTACACCACTCTGCTGTACCTTGTTTTCCTCGGCCCGTTATGTCGCAAAGAGAGCTCGATCCGTGAGTAAGCTCGCCTTATGAATGATTTCTCCGTAAGAGGAGCATGTTGAAATTTTTGTTCTGGTCTGTCGTTGATCAGCAAGAAAGTTGTTTTTGATGTACAGTTCTGTATGATGCACGAAAACGGTTTGCAACCCTGGAAGTCCCTCTCTACTTCTCTGGAACCAAAAAAATACTGTTAAATTTCACATGCTCTGGGCAAAAATGTATCAATCAATTAGCATGCATGGGTGTGATATGACTGGTTCAAAGTGTGGAGAGGGAAGGTTTAGAGTTCTGAAGGTCATTTTTGAACATAAATAATTCATTAGATTCCTCAAAGATGAGAATGTTTGAAAGATGGCTTTGTAATAAAAATACCCAACTGTTATCTCGGCATTCAGGATATCTGTGGTCTGCACACATGGACACAATTATGAAATGGGTCAGCCCCAGTAATAAAGTGTTTATTTATTTATTTATTTATTTATTGTATTTTTTTTAACCTCTTGCTTACCATGTCACAACATTTTAGCAGCCTCGTATGTGTGAGGAAGTGGCCACACACTCCATCCAATCGGAAGAGGACTGAAAGTGGATTGACAAGTTGTGGGGGGGGCCCCCCCGGGGGGGGGGGGGGGGGGGGGGGGGGGGGGGGGGGGGGGGGGGGGGGGGGGGGGGGGGGGGGGGGG